>VMDO01013370.1:0-58549 GCA_007922755.1 Pedetes capensis
TGTACAACAGAACGAAACACTCCCGACACTGTGCCATGCCCAGCACTATGTCAATGCTTCTCCACCATTCACAGGGTTTTCAATGTCTGATTATTTTGGGAGTGAGCTGTTGGGTCCTTCTCCCAAGCCTATGGTATCTGGTATTTCCAGGTGGCCTCCCTTCCAAGGACTCACCTGGCCCGAGCCTGCTTAGTTTGTGAGATCAGATGGTATTGGACATCAGGGTGGTATGGCTGTAGATCCCTTGCTTAGTACATATATTTTTAACATGGACAATATTACCTCTAAGGGGAAAAAAATTGGTTCTTGAGGGATATGAAAAACATTTTTTATATGTGAAGCACAAATATACATATATCACATAAATATGTATATATATATACATATATATAAATATATAAATATATGTATATAGACACACAGTATATCTGTGGTGTTAAAATTTTACCATGAGGGTGATGAATAGGGATAAAAGGTTTAAAAAGGTTCCTTAGGGACTAATGAAAAAAAGTTGAGAAATATAGCCCTGTCCTAAGCTTAATAGACAGCTGTTAGATGAGTTGTCTTGTATTACGGTAGATTATTTTCTGTATCATTTCCCATCATAGATTCTAAGCTTCTTAAGGACAGCAAATTTAACCTGATTTGTATTTTCAACAATACACAATTGTGTATGTTTAATTACATCCAGTGAAGGTACATTTAATTAATTAATTTGGAACCCATCTTCCCCTCCTTGAACCCAATACTCTGTACAATCTGAATGTGATGATTGAAACTAGTGTAGTAAAGCAGCGAACTGTCACAGTCTTCCTCCCAAAAACCCCAGTAAAATAATGATAAACCTCATTAAACAAATTAAAAAATCTTAAGAGTAGAATGGCAGGAGCAGCCCAGACTGGAGGCAGAGAGATGAATTGGTGCTTTGATTTCTAGCTCTACTATTTGCAAACTTTAGCTAAGTTACCTAAAGAGGAAGTGAAAGAGGATTAAAAAAAAAAAAAAAAAGAAAAGAAAAAGAAAAAAAGAAGGGAAAGGAATATAGGAATAGTACACAGAACAGTTGTTGGGCTGGGATTTAGCTCAGTTGGTAGAGTGCTGCGCCGCAGTCTCTGAGGTCCCGAGTTCAATTCCCAGGACCACAAAAAATGGGAGAAGGGCCTGGCAATCCCGAAACAGTCAGCCATTGAAAACCCTATGAGGGTTGCTAGGGGTGGACAATGGCACCTAACAACAACAACAACACAGAGAACAGACAAGGGCATTTCTAGTAGTCTTATATTCACCCTAAATTTCAGGCAATGTGCATTACTGGCAGTTTTTCCAAGCAGCCTATGGTTTAAATATGTCATATTCTTTCATATTTATATGTACATTCAAACTCCCCTTTTCCAGAACATCATTTGTTTTTCCTCAAATACTCAGTTCAGGCCACACCTCCCCTAGGAAGTCCTCTGTGACAGCCCTGTCTGCCTCCCACCCTGAGTTAGATTCCTATCTTCTTGTTTCCCTACCATTCAGGCCATATTTTTACTATAGTACTTATCATATTAAAATGTAATTAAAGGGGTTGCATGTCTGTTTCTCTCACTAGTCTGTGAGCATCTTGAAAGCTGATATAATTTTATTGATCTTCTTAATCTAAACATCTAGCACAGTACCTGACATAATGTTAGTGGACTACCTAATAAAAGCACGGGCACACAAGATGTGCATGACAGAATTTTCAAAAATTTGACAAATGAATAATACTTGGAAACCTTCAAAGGGCCACTGCTTGAAATAGGCTGAGTAGCCATCTTTGTATATATTCAGGCCTAAAACAAAGCATTTTCTGCATCCAACAGTGATAATGTGAGTCCTTTACATTAACTCAGTTAATTATTATGAGCCAATTGGATTGTATCATTATTCCTTTACTATTTAGATGAGGGCCTGCAGTGGTACCAGTATGGCGTCAGATCTCAGAAGCTAAGCAGGGTTGGGCCTAGTTAGTGCTTGGATGGGAGACCACCTGGGAACACCAGGTGCGGTAGGTTTGGGAGAAGGACCTGGCAACCCACTCCTAAAACACAATCAGCCATTGAAAATGCTGTGAATAGCAGAGAAGCACTGACAATAGTGTTTCTCCTGTTGTACTTAGGGTTGCTATGAGTCGGAGACTGACTCCACAGCACCTAACAACAATAATTCAGATGAGAAAGCAGGTTTATAAAAAGTTAAGTAATTTGCTCAATATCACATAATTAGTAAGTGGGGTTTCTAGCTCTGGAGCCTGTGGTGCTAACTACCACAGTACAGCGCATCTCAGAGTTAACTGAATAGAGCCAGACATGGTGGCACACATCTATAATCCCAGCACTGGAAAGCTGGAGGCAGAAAGACCTTGAATATATCATGAGACCCTGTCTCAAAAAAACCTAAAAAAAAAAAAAATAAATAAATAAAATAAATAAATAAGTAAAAATAAATTTTAGCTGAGTAATGGGATGGGGATGTAGTTCAGTCACAGAGTGCCCGGTTAGCACGTGAGGTCCTGGGTTTGATCTTCAGTACCCAAGAGAAGAAAGGAAGAAAGAAGAAAGCTGAGTCAGGATATTTACTTTTGCCAAATATCCCTTTGTCTGACCCTCTCCATATTTTCACTTAGAAGACAACAGAGGCTCATATCTCATATATGCAGCTTGTTTCAGTTTCTAAAAAAATGTGTCCACACATAACTTGTTTTGTTTTATATAAACAAATATATCAACCAATAGCTCTGATATAACCTGTTGGGACCACTTTATATCAGTTACATTTAGATACAATGTAGTGATTTTAAACATTTTAATGCCTTTTCAAACTCATTAAAATGGAAACTGTTCAGTGCTTCAGCATTGGTTGAGTGTGTCCAACTATGCATCCAACATGTTAAATTATCTTTTCATAAATGCAAAATGTAAAGCAGCTCATAAAAAATCTCAGGCAAGAAGTCATGTATCATAAGCCTCCCGTTATGACTTTGCTGATTATGACTGAGGGTCCGGCTGGAAAGGATTGAAAAACCGGTTCTCTGCCACATATCAAAATAACTGTAAGAAGTGTCATTTGATTCTTGGGGTTAGAAAATGCTTTTTCTTTGTAGTAATATTATTATTAGTAGTAGAATTTTTGTTATGCTGGTGATCAAACTCAGGGCTTTGCACATGCTAGGCAAGCACTTTGCAACAGATCTACATCCTCAGCTCTCCGATGCCCTTTAAATCATGGTATTGTTTCAAATAAGACAGACCAAAAGAACCAAAAAATCAAGAGAAAAACCAATAGAACAAAAAGACAGAGGGATAGCTTTTTCATTTCTGAAAGCTTTGGAGTTATGTGGCGATGTCTAGTGCTGCTGTTTCCGGGTTCCCTCAGTTACTCCAATCTTCAGGTCCTGCTGCAGTCCTTTACTTGTTCATAACGAAGCTGCACTACACCATTTGCATACAATCTACTTGGATTCCAACATCAATTCTACCTCGCCATGACGTATTACAAGCCTAGGTATCACTGGAGATGTGGGAGGTGAGGTGGACAACTGTCTTTATTTGTCTCATTATCTAGGAACCCTAGATAATGAGTGGCGTAGAGGATGTGCAGATCCAACTCCCTCTTCTTTCTCTTTTCCTTTTTTTCCTCCTTCTCCTCTTCCTCTCTCCTCCTCTACCTCCTGTTTCCCTTCTTCACCACCATGCAACCTTCACGTTTTCATGGAGACCTAGAAAAATTAACAGATGAGAACATCATTGTTAATTTAATGTTGGTAAGATTCAACATACTTTGAGGTTATTGTTGTTAAAGAAGGCAGTAAACATTGGTTTATAGCTTTAGGTTTATAATTTATCCATCCCAACATTACCAAAAGCTTGGAAATTTGTTGGGAAAGGGAGATACATAGATGATTCATGTTTTAGGCATTAAATGCCAGATTTGGAGTGACTTGAAAAAACAGTAGTTTTGAAGAGCATGGATTAGTTGGAGGGAGAGGGAAGAGCAGGTGAGATGGTAAGATAGAGAGAAAAGGAGGCAAAAAACTGTGGAGGCATGAGAAAGTCTAGCACCTATGCCTTCTTGGAATACCCTAGTCTAATGACTTCTGCCTTGTTTGAACTCCTTTAACTCTTATGAAGTGTACCATATTTCTTGGCTTGTGACATCTCTTCAATTACATAGTTACATTTTTATAATTCTTTTAATTTAGGTTTCTATCCCCCAAATAATTATGATCTCTTAGATAGCGGGACCCTTTTATGTATCTTTCCAGAATGCCTAGAAAGGTATTTTGTACTGAACAGACACTAATATATAACTATTGATTGGTTGAGCAACAAAAAAAGAAATCATGGCTTAAATACTTTAAATTTTTGTTAAAATGTTAAGACTGTATCTGTAAGAATAAAGCAGGACGTTGTGAGTAAAGGATAACACATATTTGTATTCAGATTTATTCTATTTTACTTATTTATTATGTGCCAATCGAGAGCAGTGTGGTTGATAGCAATCACTCCATTATTACAAATACAAAGACACATTTTAGAACAGGAATAAGATTTTACTACAATTATTGGAGAGTCATACAGAAAACAAAAGTGGACTCGAACTCTGACAATTTGGATTTAAATTGAGGTTTTGTGACCCGTTGTGCCTTTTGACAAATTACTTTTCATCTCTGAGCCTCTTTTCTCATCTACAAAATGAAGTTAAAAATTCCAGCTTTGCAAGATCATAAGGAATGAACTTAAAGTGGTAGCTAGGTATAGTGGCACATGCCTGTAATCTTAGCACTCAGAAGACTGAGGCAGGAGGATCGTGAGTTCCAGGACAGCCTGAGCTACATAGTAAGACTTTGTCAAAAAAAAAAAAAAAAAAAAAAAAAAAAAAAAAAAAAAAAAAAAAAAAAAAAAAAAAAAAAAAAAAAAAAAAAAAAAAAAAAAAAAAAAAGGCATATGCAACTAGTTTGACATATAGTATAGATTTGGTAATATATCTGATTGCTTTTTACCCATTCATTCAAATACAGCCATAAGGCATCAAAATAAGCTGGAGATACTGTGATCCATAGAGTGTTTCTTTTGTGAATATTTGTTAGGAAAATACTTTTTCAGCTGGGTGTGGTGGCACCAGCCTGTAAACTTAGTGCTTGGGAGGCTGAAGCAGGAGGATCTTGAGCCCAAGGACAACATAGTGAGACCCTGTCTAAAAAAAGAAAAGAGAAAAACAACACTTTTTCCTTCAAATGATATGGTCACTAGGATAAATACATATTAACTTTTGAGGATGTCATTTGCTATTTTTGTTATAGTATTAGCACACATTTAAGGCCAATTACGGGAAACAGACTATCGCTTTTGGATATTTGTCTAATTTGTCTGTAGCCATAGCCCTGTGGCGTCTGATCTCGGAAGCTAAGCATGGTCAGGCCGGGTTAGTACTTGGATGGGAGACCGCCTGGGAACACCATATAACTGTAGGCTTGGGAGAAGGACCTGGCAACCCACTCCCAAAAATCAATCTGCCATTGAAAACCCTATGAACAGCAGAGAAGCACTGACAATAGCACTATTTCTCCTGCTATATGTAGGGCTGCTATGAGTCAGATACTGACTCCATGGCACCTAACAACAACAAGAACAATTTGTGTAATTGCATGATGGTATATACTCTACTAGGTCTCCAATTATCTTACTGCACAATGTGGATAATTATTTGTACAAAATCTCAGGTTCAATAATAAAGTCTATAGACCCTGTATTCTGGAAGAAAGATAAGATAGAGGACATCTTAAAGAGTCAGGAATCCTGAGTTCTACTTTTGGTTATGTTGCTATCTCTACCAGACTTTTAAGAAGGCAAATGAACTCAGTTTCTCTATGCCTTATTATTATTTACCACTTAGAATTGGTGAGATAAAATCTGCTTCTTAACAATGGTGTAACACTTAATTGGTGTTTATTACTAAGTCTGAAATACACAAAGATGTTTGAAAAGAAATGCAAAGTACTCAATTAGCTTATATCTGTGTTCATGCTACAAATTTACTTTTAAATTAAATTTATATTAAAATTTAATTTTCTTACCTCCTACCCAGGCAGGAGGAACACTTAGACATTAAAAACAAAACAAAAGGCTGCATTGAAACAAATTTTATAAATAGGATGACAAAAAGCAGTATCTTTCCACTTGGTTTTGTAGACAATTACATACAAGAAATTTTGGTGGAGTGCCTGATAGGGTGACAAAGTCATCCTAATTTACCTCAGACTTCTCAGTCTTAGCAATCAGCATTCCCAGGTCCTGACCGACCGGTATGGTTGCTCTTCTAGCCTGATATTACCATGGGTTTTTCCATAGCTTATAGTTCTGTTATTTCCCCTAGAAAAATTCCAGTGCTATTTCAATTCTATTCATCAGAAAATAACCTGCATATTCTTCCTGTTGGTGTTTAGTCCATTAGTATTTGGTGAGCACATATACATTAATAGCATTTTGTTCCATTAGTATTTGAAAATGTATACCAGCCGTAGCACTATGGCATCCCATCCTGTCAGATCTCAGAAGCTAAGCAGGGTTGGGCCTGGTTAGTACTTGGATGGGAGACTGCCTGGGAACACCAAATGCTGTAGGCTTGGGAGAAGAACCCGGCAACCCACTTCCAAAAATCAATATGCCATTGAAAACCCTATGAAGAGTAGAGAAGCAGGACAATAGTGTTTTGCTTGTTGTACATAGGTTCACTATGAGTCAGACATCGACTTAACAGCACCTGACAACAACCATGCCTTGAGGGGAGGTTGCTTGCTATGTTTGTTTTTTGTTTTTCTGTTTCTGTTTTTGAGAGAGGGTTTCATTTTGTGGACCAGACTGGCCTCTAACTTGTGATCCTCCTGCCTCTACCTCCAAAGTGATGAAACTTTAAGTGTGCCCAGCTCTTTTTGAGATGAAATGTTGCTCTGTGGCCCAGGCTGGCCTCAAATTCCTGAGCTCAAGTAATCATCTTGCTTAGCCCTCCTGAGTATCTGGGACTATAAGTGTGAGCCACTGAGCTGTGGCTAGCCACCATCTTTTGACTTTACTAGGAGATGGGGACAATGGGAGTACTGAATTACCAAGAATGAGTCTTTCTCCACCAAGGACATCTTAGTGTGTTTGTTTGTTTGCTTATTTTGAGGACTTTGTCCTGTTGTTTACACACTACTGTACTTCAGTAATCACCATCCCAGTGAAAACAATAACACAGGCAATGCCTTTAAGAGCAAGTCATTCAAAAACAACAACAATGTATGTGGGTCATCCCTTGGCCAATTTGGGGTCAGAGAGAAGTTGTTCTACTGGTTTTCCTTAAATAGCACCATTGGCTAACCTGAATCTAAGATAGTTTCAAAAATATGAATGGAATCAGTGTTGCTGAGAATCTGGTTATGAAGGTTTATTCATGATCAGAGGACCTGAAAATTCAGAAGCACTGATACTGCTCAGGGTACTGATTAGAAAAGATTCATGAGATCATGGAAAAGATTCCTTATGCAAAAACAAAAACAAAAAAAAGACGACCAATTTTCTTTCCTAGAAAAGGCAATGACACAAGCTGGGTAGATACAAACATAATTAAAATAATACTCTGTAAAAGGGTATAAATACAACTGGCTATAGTTGTCCCCACAAGGTGCAAGGTAACTTATGACAGTTTTAAAAGTTCTAATTTTGTGAGCACTTAACTGTACGTCAGGTACTGTGTCAAGTACTTTAAATACATTCTTTAATTTGATACAAGAAATCCTAGGAAAATAGGAGTTATAATCTTCCAAAGTAAAGCTCAGAGAGACTCAGTAATTTGCTCAAGATTACAGACAGCAACTGGATGGGCAGAGGCAAATTCAGATCCCCTTTAAGGCCTAGGATGTCTGCTTTATTGACTGTGCAAAGGCATTTGACTGTGTGGATCACAACAAATTAGGGATCACATTGTGAAGAATGGGAATACCAGAGCACTTACTTGTACTCATGAGAAAGAATCTGTACATGGACCAGGAGGCAGTCATTCAAACAAAACAAGGAAATAGTGCCTGGTTTAAAGTCAAGAAAGGTGTGTGTTAGGGCTGTATCCTTTCACTGTACCTCCTCAATCTCTATGCAGAACAAATAATCCGAGAAACTGGATTTTATGAAGAAGTAGGCGGAATCATGATAGAAGACTCATTAAAAACCAGAATTACATAGATAACACAACTCTGCTTGCTGAAAGTGAAGAGGATTTGAAACATTTAATGATGAAGATAAAAAAACACAGCTTTCAGTATGGATTGCGATTAAACATCAACAAAACAAAAATTCTTACAACTGGGTCAGTAAGTAACTTCATGATAAATGGAGATGAGATAGAGGTTGTCCAAGATTTTTATTTACTTGGTTCTACCATCAACACTCATGGAAGGAGCAGTCAAGAAATTAAAAGATGCATTGCATTGGGAAAAGCTGTTGCAAAAGATCTCTGCAAAGTACTGAATAGTGAGGATGTCGCAATGAAGATGAAGGTGTGCCTGACGAATGCCATGGTATTTTCAGTTGCATCATATGGTTGTGAAAACTGGACTTTCAATAAAGGAGAAAGAAGAAGAATTGATGCTTTCGAATTATGGAGCTGGAGATGAATATCAAATATGCCACAGACCGCCAAAAGAACCAACAGATCCATCCTAGAATTAGTGCAACCAGAGTGCTCCTTGGAAGGTAGGATGGCTAAACTGAGTCTGACGTATCTTGGACATGTGGTCTGGAGGGACCAATCCCTGCAAAAGGACGGTTTGGGAGAGTGGTGGGTCAACGACAAAAAAGGAAAACCCTAAACTAGATGGATTGACACAGTGTCTGCAAAAATGGGCTTAAATCTAAAAAGGATCATATGAATGGCAGTGTTGGGTAGTGTTTCATTCTAATGTACACGGGGTTGCTATGAGTCGGACCTGACCTGACAGCATCTGACAACAGTCAAAGCCTAAGCTCTTCTTAACACAGTTGACATAAACTCCTATAAAGTTCTACCTCTGCCTCGAACTTTTCCTGGCCTTCAGTCCTCTATATTAGTATATGGAACTGTCTACTTAACTCTACCTTGATGTCTAATAAGAACCTCAAACTTAACATGTTTCAGTAAGTGCTGCTGCCCCACTTGCTCAAGCCCCAGATCTAGTAGGCACCCTTGTTGTTCTGTAAGCCCACAGTCAAGCCATCACTGAATCTGTTGGCTCTGCTCTCAAATCATATCTGAATCTGATCACTTACCATCTCCACTCCACCTGGACTACTAGATAGTCTCTTAATTGGTCTCTGCTTTCATAGTCCATTCTTTACAAAGCACGCATAGTTATCTTTTTAAAAACACAGATATCATTCAACTCCTCTGCTTCAGATCCTTTAATGCTTCCCAGTGCAATATTGTAAACTTAAGATGACCTATGAGGCCCCATTGGTCCCCCACCTTGATCTGCCTTCTCCGACTTTATCCCTTAACATTGTCATCTTTCTTCAGCATGTTTCACTCATGCTGGTCCTGATGTTTTCAAATTTAACTTAAAATCATCGGCTTTGAGAGGTTTGGAAAGGGCAATATGGGAGGTTTGAAGAAACTGGTGGAAGGTGTGCAAAAGTAGCTTAGAACGGGAAAACAATTCAGAAAAGATTTAGCAGTATTGGGGGCTCAGCTGTGCTTTGTGATTGAAATATCGTAACAGAATGCATATTGTTATGCATATTTCACTAATGGTGGCCAGCTACTTCAGTACCAAAGGGGAGGATATGGACTGGAGCAATTCCTACAAGGTAGAGGTACTATGAAAGGAAAGATGGGGCTAAGGAGTTTAGGGTCCTGACAAATGTTATTGAATTTTTTTCCAAAAGTATAGCACATGAGGATGGGATACAGAGAAGGGTGCTTGGGTCTATGTTTTGTCCCACTTGTGGCAATAATCTGGAATTGCTAAATAGAAATATTGAATCAAAAAGGATCAAGGCAGCCCACCCCTGATGTTAAAAGTTTTGATTTGAGCTGGGCAAATCTGTAATCCCAGCACTCAGGAGGCGAAGCAGGAGAATCACAAGTTCCAGGATACATAGGGAGACCTGTCTCAAAAGAAAAAAAAAAAAAAAGAAGCTTTAATTTGTAAATCCTGATATTATTCTAAGAAATTTGATTATTCCAAAACAGCGGAGGCACATTCATATTAATTTTTCACTTTTCAAAATCAATTTCCAAAGGGAATCAATGCATTAAGCAATAGAGCTATAGGTTAAGATTTACCAATAAATAGAAATTCAGACTTTAAAAGATTTCCAGTCTTGTCAATTCTTCAAATTATCTGAACACAGAACCTTTTTATGGCTCTTCTTCCTTCAGAACATTTTTCTGGCTGTCTTGTCAAATTTACAAACATTTAAGTCTACTCTTGTTGTTGTTGTTAGGTGCCGTTGAGTCCTGTCTTACTCATAGCGACCTTCATAGGGTTTTCAATGGCAGATTGTTTAGAGATTTCCTTGGGAGTGGGTTGCCATGTCCTTCTCCCATTTTTGTGGTGCTGGGAATCAAACTCGGGACCTCAGAGGCTGCAGAATGGCGCTCTACCAACTGAGCTAAATCCCACTCTAAGTCCACTCTTAGAGTGCCATAAAATGTTCTTAGTCACATGATCTCAGACTAATTTGCCTAATATTTTTCCATTTACCATCTTTGATTTTTAAGCTTCTACACTATTAACTCTAGTTTAAAGTCGAAAAAAGTTGTGCATCACGGCTGTATCCTTTCACCATACCTCTTCAATCTCTATGCTGAGCAAATAATCCAAGAAGCTAGGCTTTATGAAGAACGTGGCATCATGATTGGAAGAAGACTCATTAACAACCTGCAGATGACACTATTGTGCTTGCTGAAAATGAAAATGATTTGAAATATATACTGATGAAGATCAAAGAACACAGCCTTCAATATGGATGGTGCCTCAACATCAACAAAACAAAAATCCTTACAACTGGTTTAGTATACAACTTCACAATAAATGGCAAAAAGATGGAGGTTGTCCAAGATTTTGCTTTACTTGGTTCTAGGATCAACATCCGTGGAAGCAGCAGTCAAGAAATCAAAAGATGCATTGCACTGTGAAAAGCTGTTGCAAAAGATCTCTTTAAAGTGTTAAAAAGTAGCTGGGCATGGTGGTGCATGCCTATCATCCCCAGTGGTTCAGGAGGCAGAGGCAGGAGGATCACAAGTTCAAGACCTGAGACAGTCTGTATAATTTAGTGAGACCCTGTCTCAAAAAAGTTAAAAAAAAAAAGAGTGGTGGTGCAGCTCAGTGGTACAGCACTTGCAAAGCATGTAAGTGCAATGGCCTGGGTTCAACTCCCAGTACTGCAGAAAAAAAAGTGCTGAAAAGTAAAGATGTCGCATTGAAGACAAAGGTGTGCCTGATGAATGCCATCATATTTTCAGTCGCATCACATGCTCGTGAAAGTTGGACACTGAATAAGGGAGACAGGAGAAGAACTGGATGCTTTTGAGTTATGGTGCTGGAGACGAATATTGAATATACCACGGACTGCCAAAAGAACCAACAGATCTTTCCTAGAAGTGCAACCAGAGTGCTCCTTGGAAGTAAGGATTACTAGACTGTGTCTGACGTATTTTGGACATGTTGTCAAGAGGGACCAATCCCTGGAGAAAGACATCATGTTTGGGAGAGCAGTGGCTCCACGGAAAAAAGGGAAGTCCCTTAACTGGATGGACTGACACAGTAGCTGCAAAAATGGGCTTAATCACAATAAGATGATGTGCCTGGTTCAGAGTTGTTTCTGCTGTACTTAGGGTCACTGAGTTGGACCTGACTTGATAACACCTAACAACACATTGTTACCTTTTACCCTCTGTACATTTGCTTCTGTTTTTCCAGGCTATATCATCTTCCCCTACCTTCTCTGTTGACCTTCTGGCCATCCATCAACACTCAGCTCACACAGCTTACTTCCAAGTCACACTCAAGCACTATCTCTCTTGCTACATTTGGTCCTTGTAGATATTGCTATTATTGCCTGTATTGTCATAGCACAATTAATGCATTTTGTATACTATGTAATATGCACATACTACACATTGTAAAGCATTTTTATGATGGATGTTTTAGGGCACCTAGCGTCTAAAGGGGGCTGGGATTTAGCTCAGTTGGTAGAGCACTGCGCTGCAGTCTCTGAGGTCCCGAGTTCGATTCCCAGCACCACAAAAATGGGAGAAGGACCTGGCAATCCACTCCCAAGGCAATCCCGAAACAGTCTGCCATTGAAAACCCTATGAGGGTCGCTATGGGTCGGATACCGACTCGACAGCACCTAACAACAACAACAACAACCGTCTAAAGTGCAGCAAGTGTGTGGCCTTGGCCGAGTCCCTTGCTAGATTTATTTCCTCCCTTCCTTCCTTCCTTCTCTCCTTCTCTTCTCTTTTCTTCCTTTCTTCTTCCCTCCTCCCACCCCTTCAGGTGCTGGGGATTGTACCAGGACCTTTGTGAATGCCGGGCAAACACTCCACCACTAAGCTGCACCCCCAGCCCTCCTTTTTCTTAGCCTCAGGTTCCTCAGTTACAAAATGAGTACTAGGGGTCAGGGAAAATGAAAGACTGTCTACGTAAGGTCCTCAGTCAGTGCTCAATTAAGGAAAGCTAGGGCTGTTTACATTACTTAGGGCCTCGGGAGGGGCTCAGGGAGCTGAGTTCAGCAAACGCCTCCTGACAATGACGTCACTACAGGAGGCTGAACCTCGGCCGTCTGCCCGGGCGGCCAGCATCGCGCGAACGACCTAGGTGAGGTTCACCTGTCACAGCTCAGAGGTCCCGCCTACTGACACCCAGCTTCGTAACCGGAATTTGAGCTTGGCAGCCGAGGACCTCCTGGAATTGCGCTGGGGTGGGCGGGCAGGAAGCGCCCTCAAGGCCGGGTGGGAAGGGCGCCGATGTTCCCCATGGGACCGCGCGAGGGGGCGGGATCCCGACGGCGCGCGGCGACAACCCGCGCCGGCGCGGCCCAGGCGTCCCCCTCCCGGTGACCAGCGGGCCGCAGCCTCTCCGCGCCAAAGGCCCGCACGCCTCGGTCCAGCCCGGCGGTCGCCGCAGAGTGGAAGGCGATTCCCGCGCGCCGAGCTCTGGGTTCCCCGCAGGCCGGGCCGTGGGGTCTCCCGAACCCCACGCAGGGGCCGCGGGGCGGGGCGCAGTGACGCCGCGAGGAGTGACGCGACGACGCAGCGCGACGCGGTGACGCACGCCCCTTTGTTGGCTCAGTAGCGGTAGCAGCGGCCGTGGAGGTGGCGCCGGGACTGCTTTCCGCCGGAGGCCGGAGCGCGGCCGCGGCTGACTGAGGCGGCGGCCAGCGGCCCTCGCTCCCGCCTCCCTGCTCCGCGCCCTCCCGCCGCCGCCCGCCGCCCGCCGCCAGCCGCCGCGCCCGGGGAGGAGCCGCGGCCCGCGGGCCGGAGCCAGGCCTGCGTCCGGAGCGCGGCCGGAGCCGGAGCGAGAGCCGGGGCCTCGGCGTCCCCGCCCTCTCCCTGCCGCGGCCAGCGTCCGCCGGGCTCCCGCGCGCCGCGCCATGGACTCGGACGAGGGCTACAACTACGAGTTCGACGAGGACGAGGAGTGCAGCGAGGAGGACAGCGGCGCCGAGGAGGAGGAGGACGAGGACGAGGACGAGCCCGACGATGACAACCTGGACCTGGGCGAGGTGGAGCTGGTGGAGCCCGGGCTGGGCGTCGGCGGGGAGCGGGACGGACTGCTGTGCGGGGAGACGGGCGGCGGCGGGGGCAGCGCGCTGGGGCCCGGCGGCGGCGGCGGCGGCGGCGGTGGCGGCGGCCCGGGGCACGAGCAGGAGGAGGACTACCGCTACGAGGTGCTCACGGCCGAGCAGATCCTGCAGCACATGGTGGAGTGCATCCGCGAGGTCAACGAGGTCATCCAGGTGAGGGCCGGGGCGGGACGACGGGCGCGGGCGCCGCGCGGCCCTCGGGCAGGCCCGGGCCTGGTGCGCAGTGCGGCCGCCGCTTGCGCCGGGGATGGCGGGGATCGGGAGCCGCCGTCCGCCGGCCCGCCGGGTGTTGGGAGGTGCTTGGGGGGTGGCGCTTCCCGGGACTCGCCTTGGCGGAGGCCTGTGGCCGCCGGGGCCCTCCCGGTCCGGCAACTCCTGCCTGTCCCACGGCCCGGTGTCCTTCCTCCGGCCCCAGGATGGTCTCCAGGGGCGGAGCGGAGGAGGGTGGTGGGTGTGGAAGGGGATCCTGGGAGAGTTGGGCCCCTTCCGCGAGGGCGATCGCGGCCTGCAGGCTCTCCCGAGCAGTTTTGGAAGGGATTAGGGCCGGCCTGAGCGCAGCCTGGCGTACGATTGCCCCAAGTGGGCACCAGTTAATAAAGAAATGGATCTTCTTGGCAGTCCTAAGTGCCTACTTCAGGGTGGGGGAAGGGGACTGTTTCTCGGAAGAGGTGCTGATGGGCCATCGTTTCTCCGGGTGAGGCTTCTGCTTAAGGCCCTTCTCCGCCTCTGCTGTGTGTTTGGACCTAACTGCTACTTTTTCTAGTTGTAGCATACAACTTGCCTGAAGCTGTTGGAGTAGTTACTGCAGATTGTCTCCCCGTTCTTACAGCAACAACAAAACAGTGTTGTCTAATTGGACAAACCTCTATTGTGAGTTAGAGAGCAGAAGCTTTCTGCTTTTGAACTCATTTCTCTGAAAATTTCTGTTTTGTGCTCAGTAAGTTAGGCTTGGTTTGAGTTAGTAACCACATATTATTTAACTTGTGTATCAGATTTTGCATTTTTGAGTTTTAGGAAATAAGTTTGCAGTAGTTGGGGAGAATGTCATGAAACGTCAGAGATGTGATTGAAAAGTAAATGGAGTTGATTCAATCCAACTTTTAGAAAACCAGTTATGTGGAAGGAAACTATACACAAACAAGCTACTATTGCTGTCTTGGCACGCTACTGTGTATTTCCTTTAAAATTGGTTGGCTAAATATTCACTGACAGGTTAGCAGAATGTCACTACCTACTTGTTGACTTTCCATTATTAACAAATTTTCATAGTATTGTATAATAAATAACATTTGAAAATAGAATCATATGTGTATTTAAGCACTATTTGAAGACTGTTGAGTAATAGTAAGAAAAGTCACATAGTGCTGTTACTAAACAGTGGAAATTCAAATTTTAATCCAGGTAATGCATTCTAAGAAGGAAATGGAAAAGTGGTAGAAGACAAATTATACTGCCCTTTTTCTGATCCTAGGAATAATGACAATTGGGTTCTCATGCCACTAAATAAAGAAATTTTGTTTTCTCCTTCCTTTTTTCCTTTCTTTTTTTCTTTTTGGGGCTGGGGATCGGATCCAGTGCCCTGTGCATGCTAAAGAAATGCTCTGCATCTGAGCTACATCTCCAGCCTTCCCACACCTTTTTAAAAATTTTTTTCCAGCCGGGTGCGGTGGCTCAAGAGGTGGAGGCAGGAGGATCACAAGTTCGAGACCAGAGGCAGTCTGTGTAACTTAGTGAGACCCTGTCTCAAAAAGTAAAAAAAATGGGCTGGGGATGCAGCTCAGTGGTCTAACACTTGCAGAGGTGCAAGCGTGAGGCCCTGGGTTCAACCCCCAGAACCGCAGGAAAAAAAAAAAAAAGAAAGAAAGAAAAAAAGAAAAAAATTTTCCAGAGAAAGAGAAAAGAATTGCCATTAGTAATGAATTTGTAAGCCATGCTTGGTGAACGCCTGTAATGTCAGCTACTTGGGAGACTGAGGCAGGAGGATTGCAAGTTTGAGGCCAGAGACAGCCTATGCAACTTAGCAAGTCTCGTTATCAAAATAAAAAATAGAAAAGGGACTGGAAGTGTAGCTCCAGAGGTAGAGCACTTGCCCTGTGAGTTAAACTTTGATTTCTCTTTATCTACAGCTGTGTAAAACCTGATGTTTTTAAACTTATTACCTAGCTTATTTTTAATTAGGATTCTAAATAACTTACGGATATTATACATACATTTTGTATACATACATTTTATGTATAAATGTCTGTTTTCCTGTAGTTAAATCTTGTCCAGCTTTCTCAGCTCTTAAATTTACCTTAATTACTGAGGTCAAAAACAAGTTCTTCATGTCATTTCTGGAGCAGAAATGTAGCTACTGTATGTGATATCATTCTTTCTTTAGGTGAGAAGAGAATAAATGCTGATGAACTAACAAGATCTACAAAAATTAGGATTTTTTTTTAGGTGTCTTTTACCATGTTTTCTTGTCTGATTTTTGATAAATATTTTCCAGTCTATTTCATTCTAAGGATGTTCTTAAGTAGAATTCCTCAACGTATAAGTTTCTGTTGCTGTTGAAAGTGCATTCGTGTTTAGAAATTCCAGTATAATCAAAGGGAAGGACGTATCTCAGACCATCTTTCCCTGAATGGTATACTTATTATGTCTAAATTAGGCTTTGGATATTTTGCAGATTACCTAATTTAATACGTTTAAACTTGAAAAGTTACACAGGTGCACATTGTAAGAATAAAACTGAGGAGGCAAGAAAAATTAAAAGACAAAGTAAGCCTGCCACCCAGAGGGATACAGCAAAATGTAAACTATGGTTATTTTTTCCAGACACCTGGGTAGCTATACACACTTTAAAAAAAAAAAAAAAGGGGGGGGGGGATCATACTGTATGTTCTGTTTATGTTTTCTAAGGGGAAAAAAAGCAAGTTGCAAAATCACAAGGAATCTCTAAATAACTTGTCAGTAAGTGTTTTTCAAAAATTTTGTGATTACAGATTAAATTGAATTGTATACTCAATCTATTATTGGTCTTCCTTTTTATTTTCTAGTTTCTGGCTTTTATAAACATCATGGAGCATATCCTCATAGGTCAGTCTTTGAGAGTTTTCTTATTTTCTTGGGATAAGTTGAATTGCAGAGTCAGAATTTGCTTATTTTCAAGGCTTTGATACATATTACCATGTTGCTTTCAGAAAGGTTACCTGATTGGCATAAAATGGTCATTAAAAAAAATTTTTTTTTTTTTTTTAACTAGTGGGGTTGAGCTTTTTAACATGTTTATTGGGCTTGGTAAGTCTCTTGTAAATTGCACTTTGCTTTTTACCCATTGTGGGAATAGAGTATTTGGAATATTTCTCTCTTTTTAGATTATAAGATCTTCCTATAGTCAGGTTTTTAGTATCAATTTTATAGGTTTTTCAGTTAAAGGAAAAAACTAATGTTGCTTTACCATGGCAATATGTGGAACATAAACTTGTGTTCTACTGTTGGGCAACATTCACAACCCCAACAGGAGGTTTTATCCAGTAAAAAATGTTAAGTTTTACTTGGTTCACATTAGAGAACCTACTGTTAACTCTAAAAAAATTTAAATTCCTTGCTCCCCCATGTAACTTTTCATTATGAAATCAGAGATATTAGTGAATGTGAAAATGTATTTGTAGCTGGGTGTGGTGGCGCACACCTGTGATTCCACTGACCTCAGAGGCAGAAAAATGGCGAGTTTGAGGACAGAGGCAGAGAGACCCTGACTAAAGATTTTAAAAAAAGAGTGAGCTGGTGGTGTGGCCCAGTGGCAGAGCACTTCAAAGCATGTGTGAGGCCTTGGGTTCACCCCCAAAATAGTAACAAAAAAAAAAAAAAAAAAGCATATTTTATATATATATATAGTGTATATATGTATGTATACACACACACACACGCACCCCTATATACGCATATACATTTGCAAAGGATAAAGGTTGAAATGCAAAAAAGATCACCAAGTTAATCTTTCCATGGGAATATGATTACCTTATCTGAGAGACTGAGCAACTACAGATAAACACTGTTCTGTAGAGAGATCTGCAGGTTAGTTCTGGGTGCCCTTCCTCCACATGCTTGAACCCAGGTTCTGGCACGTGCTAACTATGCTCTGTACCACTGTTCTGTATCCCTGCCCTAGCCCTTAGTTCTGGTCTTAAGCAAAGAGGTCAACATTGTTTTTCTTTTAGAAATGCCTTGGTTTTCTGGCTTTCTGTAACTCTGGCTGGTTAGTTTAAACTTGGTCTTTTTGAAAAATCCTTTGTGGCAACCTAGTTTACCTTTTGAGCTGTTGAGAAAAATCAGAGATTTTCTTCAGCTTGAATCTATTCTAATGATAGAAAGATGCTTAAATCCCTTAACTTGATGAACTGTATTTACTTAACCAGTGTTGCTAACATTAAAAAATGGTTTTTAAGACTGAGGATGTAGCTCAGTGGCTAAGCACCTACTTTAGCATGCACAAGGTCCCTGAGTTTAATCCCAAATACTGCAAACAAACAAACAAAAAACCACCAACCAAACAAAAACCACCAAAACCCCATGTTTTTGAGTGCTGGAGGTATAGTTCAGTGGCAGAGTGCTTGCCTAGTGTGTGCACAAAGCCCCAGTACCACAGAAAAGAAAACAAAAGTGATTTTCTGAAGGAACTGCCTTAAGAGCAAGATCACTAATTAAACTAACCATGCATATGTCTGCAGTGGAGGAATGTTTAAACTTAACCGTTTTGTAGCTCCACAACAGTGTTCAGTATATATTAATTGTGCCTTCCCCAGGCACTGTTAAAGGATGTGGTTCTTGCCTAAGGAGTGTTTTAGAGGTGGGGAACATAGAGGTGCTTGGTCTGAGCTTCCAGAGATTGTTATTCATTAGTGAAGCTTGAGGCAGAGCCTCAGCATCTGTATATTTTAGCTATTTCAGTGATAGTTCTTAACTACAGGAATAACGGTGGTTCCCCACAATCGTGATTTTGACTCAGAGAAGAGCAGCAGCGCTTTGGAGTTCCACGACAGAGGGTGTGCTGAGGAAGAGAGATGTGAGATTGTTGAATGTTCAGAGTAGTCAGGAGCTGTAAAGAGAGGTGGGTGTGCGTTTGGCTTTTGTAAGATTATGTTAAATATTTCAAAGAGCAGAAATATCTAACCCTTACTGAGGAAATTTCGTTGGGTGTTCATTTGAAATGTTTAATTTTATTTCACCCATTTAAAGCAAGGTAACGCGCATAAATTAAAGTTGGCAGTGTATTCTAGTGTACTGGCTGGGAGTCAGTTCTGGCCGTGGGTTTTCTCAGTGGCAAGTTAATTACATCTCAGATCCTTCAGGTTTTGTTTTGTTTTGTTTTAATCTGGGAGGTGAAAACAGGAGAGTTGAACTACTGGATTTTTAACTTTTAACATCCTTTTAAAAGCCTCAGTTAATTGGAGCTCTTCATTGTTTATAAGGAATTGAATTTATGTGCATATCAGGATTAAATTGATTAATTGGGACAGGAGGAAGGAGTATGTGTTTTGAAACTATTATGGTGTTTAGTATGGTTTAGATCAACGCCTGTTTGCACTTTTTTTCCCAGATATTCTTGAGCTATAAATTTTAAATTACATCAAGTACAATATTATTACTGTTGTACTGAGGTGTTGAACCCAGGGCCTTGTGCACACTCTGCAAGTGTGCTCTATCTACTGCTGAGCTGCACCCCTATCTCCTTTTTTATTTTTTATCTTGAAACAGCGTCTTGCTAAGTTGTGCAGGCTGCGTCTGGCCTGGAAATCACCATCTTCCTGCTCTGCTTCCCGAGTCACTGAGATTACAGGCATGTGCCACCGTGCTGGGCTTTCAAGAATCTTTTAATTGCTTATGGCAGTAGTTTTATGAATCAAACTTTGGGGTGCAGCTGTCTGATTTAACAAGCCTTCCAGGTGATGGTGATCCAAGCTTAAGTTTGAGAACCAGTGACTTAAAAGTTAACATCAATGTTTCTTCACATGTGTGTAGGGCTGAGTTACTACAGAGGTGGGTTAATGATGGAAGGCAAGTTGTTTAAGAAATGAATGAGAGGTGAATTTCCAGAGCCTGTATAGTACTTACAGGCTAATCATAGGGCTAAGGATTTTGTCATTATAGTTGCTATTTCTTAGATAAGGTGGCCTTTAATCAGTTATTTCGAATGTGCAAACTAAACTATTGCGATTTGGTATTCTAGATAGGAGCACTTGGTTTTCCTTCCATTTCTCCCTCTCCTGGATTTCTTATTAAATGCAAGAGTTGTATTTCCTTATTTATTAGTACACTGGAAGGAATATAAGGTCTTGAATGCTATAAATGCATACACTCAGTAAGGTATTCAGTGTTGAAGAAGACTTAATCTCAGAGTTTATGAGCTGAACATGGTGGCACAGTGATTTGGGAGGCGCAGGGTCGCAGATTTGAGGCCAGACAGTCAGTGTAACTTAGCGAGACCCTGTCTCAATTAAAAAAAATAAAAAAGGATTGGGGATGCAGCTCAGTGGCAGAGCGCTTGCAAAGTGTTCATGAGGCCCTGGGTTCAGCCCCCAAGTACTACAAAAAAAAAATTAATTAAAGTTTATGATTTCTTTAACTTAAACACTGAAAGAAGAAAGCTGTTCTGTCAATAAATTAATGAAGTGCTAAATGGATAGTAATAAGTATTCCTGGAAGAAAGATGAAGTTTTGTTTTTTTTTTTCCTAGAAGATGGCCAGGATTTGAATGGATAGAAAAGAGGAACAAGAAACCATTCTAAAAATTGAATGAAATAAGAATGAGGACCATATCTGAGGATAATGAGATCAGCTAAAGTAGAACAGACTTGATAAATGATGAAGAATTATATAGAACCCGGGAGATTTGATGTTGTAAAGAAAGAGAAAAAAAGAAAAAAGAATATAATATAAATATATAAAAATATATTAGTATAAATAAAAAAATATAATCCTTTGTCCTGCTTTACCCCCAAACTTAGTGGCTTAACAGCATCCCACATTTATTATCCCACAATTTCTGTGAGTCAAGATTCTGGGCACAGCTTAGCTGAGTGCCTTTGGGTCAGGGACCCAAGGTGTCAGGTGGGTTCTACTTCTGAAGGTTTGACTGGGGAGGATTCTCTTCCAAGCTTACTCATGTGATTAGTGGCATACTTCAGATTTTAACTGGGTGGTTGTTAGCCCAAGTCTTGCCATGTGTTTTCTCTGTTATGTGGCTCACACTACAGGTTTTTTTTTTTTTATTTTTTGTTTGTTTGTTTGTTTTCTTCCAGAGCAGAAATCTGAGGGAAGGTCTGTAAGATAGAAACCATAGCTGTTTTATAACTTAATCTCAGAAGTAACATCCGATTATTATAACCTATCCCAGTGTAAGTAGCCTACAGCCGTACCATGGCATCCCATCCTGTTAGATCTCAGAACTGAAGTAGGGTTGGGCCTGGTTAGTACTTGGATGGGAGACTACCTGGGAAAACTGGGCGCTGTAGGCTTGGGAGAAGGACCTGGCATCCCACTCCCACAAATCCAATCAGCCATTGAAAACCTTAGGAATAGCAGGGAAGCACTGACACAGTGCTGGGAAGGCACAGTGTCGGGGAGTGTTTCATCTGTTACACATAGGGTTGCTGTGAGTCGATCCCAACTTGACAGTACCTGTCGACAACAACAACTGGTATAGGTAACTGATTCTAGCCTATACTCAGGAAGAAGGGATCACCAAAGGTTTGAAATAATTGGAGCCCATCTAAGAGGCCCTCTACTACTTCATCTGTCAATCCATCCCTCAGTCAAAGAGATGAATGACAGGTTATACTGTACAAGATTTTTTTTGCAATACATTGTTTTGTAAGATGATATTGTGGAAAAATCTGTAAACAGTATGTATGATCTCTCCATTACTTGTTGGAACTGCATATGAATCTGCAGTTACTATTTCTCAACATTTAAAGTATAATGACACAATCCTCAGGTAATTCCACTGTATAGCTAGGGCTTTAAAAAACAAACAAACAAAACCCACTGAGTGTGGTGTTGCTTGCAGATACTTGTAATCCCAATAGTAGATAGGCAGAGGTAGAAGGATCTCAAGTTGGAGGTCAGCCTGGGTTACAGAGTGGGTTCTCAGCCAGCTTCGGCTATATTGGAAGACCCTCTCAGGGTAGGGGGACACAATGGATCAGAGAATCTCAAGTTCTATACACTTTTTTTTTTTTAACACATTACAGTTTGGGAGCCTGAAGAGGAAATTTTTTAAAAAGTAATCAATTCCCCTTTGTTTTGTCATTATTTGTTTAGTACTGCGTAGTGAAGCCAGTGTTTGCTTGTGTTTGCTAGGCAGGCACTCTTCCACTGAGCAGCACCCCTAGCCCTCTTCATTTTTATTTTTCTTTAATTTTGCAACAGGGTCTTTAAATTGCCCAGGCTGGTCTCGCCCTTGGCAGTCCTCTCTCTGTGTCCTGAGTAGCTAGGATTACAGTCATGCACCTCCATGGCTGGCACTGTCATTCCTTTTAGAACAGTGAACATACTCTTTTTTAAAAATTTTCTTTCATACTTTTTAGTTCATATGTTGTTGCTTTCCTTTGAGATGGGCTCGCTCTCTTGCTCAGGCTGGGCTGCCCCTGGGCGCAAGCTGTCCTTTTGCCTCCTGAGTGTTGGGACCACAGGAATGGGCCACTACAGCAGGCTGAGCCAATGTCTTTATGATGCGTGTTGTCTAGTTCTCTATTTTCCAGGTAGCCACTCTTTCTTTTTGAAAAGGCATAGCATCACAGGCCATAATTTTGCTAAACCTTGAAAATATACAGCCCATCCTTCGACCTTTCCCCTCCCCCTGATGTTAGAGACTTGAACCCAGGACCTCATGCATGCCAGGCAAGTGTTCTACCACTGAGCTGCACCTCCAGCCCCTTTTTTGTTTTTATTTTGAGACAGCCTTGCTGAGTCTCACAGGCTGCCTCTGGCCTGGAACTCATGATTCTGCTGCCTTGGCCTCTGGAGTGGCTGGGATTACAGGCATGTGCTGCCTGCCCACCTCCTCAGTCCTGTGATCTTCATACTGTGGAGCTGTGTAACTTTGTTGTTGTTGTTGTTAGGTGCCGGCGAGTCGGTATCCGACTCATAGCGACCCTCTGTACAACAGGGGAAACACTACTGTCAGTGCTTCTCTGCTGTTCATAGGGTTTTTAATGGCAGATTGATTTTTGGGAGGGGTTTGCCAGGTCCTTCTCCCAAGCCTACAGCTTCTGGTGTTCCCAGGCGGTCTCCCATCCAGGTACTAACCAGGCCTGACCCTGCTTAGCTTCCGAGATCTGACGGGATCGGATGCCACAGGGCTACCGCTGCAGGTGTGTAACTTTTTAGCAACAGTTTAAATATTCCCATTGTGAGGAATAGAATGAGAATTTAGGCTAACATTTGAAGATTACTTTATTGGATGAGAAAATGATCATGCTTCTGGGTTAAGGTGATGATCCTTTGGGGCTCATGGAGATGATAGTGTCAGTCATTGCATTATTTTCAGTTAAAAAGCCTGAAGTATTTTGTTATTTTAAGCTGCCAGGTCACTTTATTAAAGAGCCAAAAGCTTTTTTTCCTCTGTGAGACAGTCTCACTATGTGTAGCCCAGCTGGCCTTGAGCTTGTGATCCTACTGCCTCTTCCTCCTGCGTGCTGAGATAACAGATGTGTGCTACCATGGCTCAACTAGGGAAGAGTTGCTGCCTCAAAGTAGAGTTGACTCTGATGATAGGAATAAAGTCCCTGGGACCTCCTTTTGCTGATGTGGCACAACTCAAAATGAGAAGAAACGTAGTGGCTGCAACTGAGGGCTCAAACATAAAAAGATCGTCTGCGGGGCACAGTGTTGAGTAGTGTTTTGTTCTGCTATACTCAGATCTGACTCGATGGCACCTAACAACAAAGCTTACTGTACCTGGCAAAAAACTTAAAAGTATTCTTTTTCTTTTTAGGGTGCCAAGTAGATTTTTATAATCATGTGATTTAAGTGTCTTCCTAAATTTTTTCTCTTTTCCTGAGTTTCAGTGATGGGTGATCATCTGGCTTTCTCTTGAATAATTTCTCATTTGATGTATTGTGGTGCATAGTAGATTCCCAATTAGTGTTTAAATTAAAATGATGAATAGTATTGTATCTTAGAAGAAATAAAAAGCTCTTACTGAGCTACTGTCTGTTCTGGCAAGTCAGATTTTGAGAGCCCTACTTTATTATTTGGGCTGGGATTTAGCTCAGTTGGTAGAGCGCTGCTCTGCAATCTCTGAGGTCCAGAGTTCGATTCCCAGCACTGCAAAAATGGGAGAAGGACATGGCAACCCACTCCCAAGGCAATCCCAAAACAATCTGCCATTGAAAACCCTATGAGGGTTGCTATGAGTTGGACACAACTTGACGGCGCCTAACAACAACAACAACAACAACTTTATTTTTTTCATTTAACAATTGAGAATTTTGATATAAGTCCAGAAGGTTGTGAGGTTTTTGTTTTGTTTTGTTTTGTTGTTTTTTGGCTTTTGCAGTACTGGAGGGTTGAACCCAGGGCCTCATGCATGCTAAGGAAGCGTTCTACCACTGAGCTGCACCCTCAGTCCCTTTCTTATTTTGAAGCAGTGTTTTGCTAAGTTGTGCAGGCTACCTCAGGTTTCTAACTCTTCATCCTCCTGCCTCAGTCTCTAGAGTCCACTGGTATAGGCACGTGCTGGGGTGCTCTGCAGCTGTGAGGATTTAATTGAGAAAATGCCAAATACTGTTATGCAAGTTTTCCTCTTTGATTTTTTTTTTTTATAAAAACATTACTTAGTAGCAATTTTTCTTTTCTTTTTTTGCTACATTCCTTTTTGTTGTTGTTGCTGCTGCTGTTCTTGGGAGCTGAACCCAGGGCCTTTGGCATACTTTGCAAGTGTTCTACCATTGAACTGCACCCTCTGCCCCTTTTTTATTTTTTTATCTTGAGACAGGGTCTTGCTAAATTACCTAGGCTGCCTCTGCCCTGGAACTCAGGATCTTCCTGCCTCCGCCTCCTGAGTCATTGGGATTATAGGCATGTGCCACTGAGCCTGTCCAGCCTCCTACATTTCATTTAAAGAAGTATCCAAAGTGACCTTACACTTACTATGTTTTGGCAAAAAAATACAGTAGATTATGATATATTTGGTAACATTTCCTTGTTACTGAGACATTTATTTAGATAATGCTAAAAATAGCTATAATACCAGACGCTTTTCCCCAGGCATGATATCTTGTCTCCTTTGAAATTGTCATACTCCTAATTCAGATGTTACTAACTAGAATTACTTGATACTGTGTCAGACTCTCTTTTAATCACAGTTGTACAATTTTGTAGGGATTAAGTTGTTTGTTGTTGTTAGGTGCCGTTGAGTAGGGTCCAACTCAGTGACCCTGTGTACAATAGGACAGAACACTCCCTGACAATTGCTCCACACTTGGCACTTTGTCAGTGCTTCTCTGCTATTCGTAGGGGTTTTTAATGGCTGATTGTTTAGAGATTTTTTCAGGAGTGGGCTGCGAGGTCCTTCTCCGGTTTTTTTTGCAATGCTGGGGGTCAAACCCAGCACCTCAGAAAACGAAGAGCAAGCACTCTACCAACAGAGTTAAACCCCAGCCCAGGTATTAAGTATAGAGACAGAAATGTTTTCTGAGTCTTAGCAAATGTTTATAACCAAAAGATCTGATGTGGGCTCCTATCTTAGAATTTGTGAACCTTTTTGGCACGTATTTTTCTTCATATGGAGGCTCTTCTTCCTTTGATTAACCTATCTTTTGTGGGATTTGAGAGTCATCCTTGGTCCTCCTTTTTTCTGCATTTCCCACCTAGTCCTGACCAGTTTACCAGTGAAATTTGTTTCCTGTTGTTGCTATCCTTTCTACTAAATAATCCTAGTCCAGGGCCTCTTAGGCTTCCAGTTCATTAGTCATACTGCTACCAAACACAAATGTAATGGTTACTCTCCTGCTAAGAGACTTCCTATTGAAAGTCTAGTCTGGACCCCTTAATAAGGCATTAATAGCTCTTCCATCCTAATGTCAGCTAATTCTTTTTCAGTCTCACCTGCTATCGTTCCTTATCTCTCACTATTCCTAATGGCACTATTTACAATTCCTTAATGTATGGCATGTATTTTTTCCTACTTTTGTTCATGGTAGTCCTTCTGGTGATACCCTTTGTCTTCGTAGTGGCTGAATGTATTCCTATTCAGAGCCCACTCAGCTATTACTTCATCTCTTTCTAGATTCTCCTCTACCTTCCTAATTTTCCTTAACTATGTTTACATAGCACTTTATAGGGATACCGATATTTGGTGTGGCCCGCAAGAGCTTGTAGTATAACCATCTCTATACCTAAACCTGTCTCATTTTCTAGATATGAGGGTTTTGAGGGTGCGAGCTGAAATTCCTTGGTCTTTGTGTGCATAGCATATAGCACCATCTGTCTCTGATAGTACAGACTAGGTAAATAATTGAAGTTTGTTCTTACCTGGTAAATGCTTGCTGCCTTGTTTTTATTATTAATCTGTAAAACCAAAGAGAGTCAAACATATTTTCTTCTGGCTCTGAGTGACTTATTTTGTCATTTCTAGATAATAGCAAAGTGATAGTATAAGAAGATGGCAAGAGAAAAGTGTTTAAATTGCAAGAGGGCAAGCTTTATGAGGCCCCTATGTGGCAATCCACTCCCAAAGCAAATCCTGAAACAATCAGCCATTGAAAACCCTAAAAGGGTTGCTGTGAGTCAGACCCAACTTGACGGAACCTAACAACAATAGCAACAAATACACAGCAGCCTTTTTGGATGAAATTTTATATTATTTGCTGGTAGTTCCCTTGCAATTTATATGAACTGACATGTGATATTAACAGTTGAGTTGCTTTATTATTTTTATTTTATTTTATTTTATTTTGTGGTAGTAGGGATTGACCCTTGTGCAGGCAGTTGCTGTACTACTGAACTATATCCCTGAGCTCTTGAGTCACTTCAGTATGGTTCTCAGAGGATTGGTCACAAAGAGCAAAACTATTTGATCATACTAAGACATTATTTATTTGCCTTTTTAAATGTGGTGACATTTGTATTCGTGCAGAGGCAGTGGGTGTATATGACTACCAGCACCTTAGCACATATCAGATCAGTGTCACCCTCCTGTAGTAGTAATAGCCATTATATTCTTCACTGCCACACACTTGTAGTAAGAAACAAGGAAACCAACAAAAACCCAAAAGGAAACAGTTTTATTTATTCCGAGAGACACAGTAAAAATTATTAGTTTTATTGTATCTTACATAGACATCAGCCTGCAGCTGTATCACTGTGGTGTCCAGTCCTGTCAGATCTTATAGCTAAGCAGGGTCAGACCTGGTTAGTATTTGGATGGAAGACTGCCTGGGATCACCAGGTGCTATATGCTTGGGAGAAGGACCTGACAATCCACTCCCAAAAAAGAATCAGCCATTGAAAACCCTATGAATAGCAGAGGAGCATGACAATAGTGTTTTGTCTGCTGTACATAGGGTCTCTATGAGTTGGACACCAACTTGAAGGTACCTAATAACAAGAGTAGACAGCTTCTCAAAGTCTTGTCTGACAAAATGGGATGTATGCATAAAGCATTTCTACATAATGAAGTATGACGGTTATCTCAAAGAAAAAAAAATTTGTGCTCACTTTTGACATGTAAGCTGAGTGTTGAGAGGACAGTCATCTATTTGAAAGACTGTTGTTGTTAGGTGCTGAGTCAGGTCCAACTCATAGTGACTCTGTGTACAACAGAACAAAACACTCCCCGATTCTGTGCCAGGCACACAATATTTTTTATGTTTAAGCTCATTGTTGCAGTCACAATGTCAATTCATTTAGTTGAGGGTCTTCCTTTTTTCATTGACCTGCCACTCTCCCAAGCATGATGTCCTTCTGACATGATGACACTTCCTGACAACATGTCCAAAATGTGTCAGATGCAGTCTAGCCATCCTTGCTTCCAAGGAGCACTCTGGTTGCACTTCTAGGACAGATCTGTTGGTTCTTCTGGCAGTCCATGGTATATTCAGTATTCATCTCCAGCACCATAACTCAAAAGCATCAATTCTTTTCCTGTCTCCCTTGTTCCATGTCCAGCTTTCACTACCATATGATGCAACTGAAAATAACATGGCACACCTTTGTCTTCAATGTGACATTGTTACATTTCAGCGCTTTAAAGAGATCTTTTGCAACAGCTTTCCCCACTACAATGCTTCTTCTGATTTCTTGACTGCTGTTTCAATGGGTATTGATTGTAGAACCAAATAAAGCAAAATCTTGGACAACCTTAATCTTTTCTCCATTTATCATGAAGTTGCATAGTGACCCAGTTGTAAGGATTTTTGTTTCCTTGATGTTGAGGTGCAATCCACACTGGAGGTTATGTTCTTTGGTCTTCATCAGTAAATGTTTCAAATCTTCAGTTTTAACAAGCAGAGTTGTGTCATCTGCCTAATGCAAGTTGTTGATGAGTCTTCCTCCAATCATGATGCCATGTTCTTCATAAAGTCCAGCTTCTCAGATTATTTGCTCACTATAGAGATGGAAGAAGTACATTGAAGGAATGCAGCCTTGATGCATACCTTTGTTGACTTTAAACCAGGCAGCGTTTCCTTGTTCTGTTTGAATGACTGCCTCCTCGTCCGTGTGCAGATTCCTCATAAGTACAATTAAGTGCTCTGGTATTCCTATTCTTTGCGATGTACCCATAATTTATTATGATCCACACAGTCAAATGCCTTTACATAATCAATAAAACATAGACATCTTTCTGGTATTCTCTGCTTTGGGGTAGTATTCATCTAACATTGGCAATGATGTCCCTGTTTCCATGCCCTCTTCTGAATCCAGCTTGATTTTCCAGCAGTTCCCTGTCTATATACTGCTGTAGTTGCTTTTAAATGATCTTTTAGCAAAATTTTACTTGCATGTGATATTAATGATATTGTTCGATAATTTCCACATTTGGTTGGATCTTCTTTCTTAGGAATAGGCACAAATACAGATCTCTTCCAGTAAGTTGGCCAGGTAGCTACTTTTCAAATCCTTTAGTGTAAACAATTAATACCTCAGGTTTAAATCTGTTTGTTGAAACATCTCTTGGTATTCCATCAATTCCTTGAGCCTTGTGTTTCACCAATTCCTTGAAGCAAGCTTCCGCTTCATACTTAGTACCATTGGTTCCTAATCATATTCTTTTTGGTTATAATGACTCTGTGTATTGTTTCCATCTTTTTTTGATGTGTCCTGTATCATTTAATATTTTCCTTATAGAATCCTTCATTACGGCCACTCAAGGCTTCAGTTTTTTCTTCAATTACTTAAGCTTGAGAAAAAGTATGTTCTTCCCTTTTGGTTTTCTATCTCCAGCTCTTTGTACATGTCATTATAGTATTTGATTTTGTCTTCTTGAGCTGCCCTTTGAAATCTTCTGTTCTTTAACTTCGTCATGTCTTTTAGTTTAGCTGTTTGTGGTTCAATGGCAAGTTTCAGAGTCTCTTTTTGACATGTATTTTGGTGTTTTCTTTTTTTCCTGTCTTTTTAATACCCATTTACTTTCTTCATGAATGATGTCTTGGATGTCAGGCCACAACTCATCTGGTCTTCTGTCATTAGTGTCCAGTACATAAAACCTGTTCCTTGAGGTGGTCCCTGAACTCAGGTGGGATATATGCAAGGTCACACTTTGACTCTCATACGCTTATTCTAATTTTTTTTTCAGTTTCAGTTTGAGCATGCGTATGAACAGTTGATGATCTGATCCACAGTCAGCTCCTCGTCTTGTTCTGACTGTTGATTTTGAGTTTTTCCATCGTCCCTTTCCACAAATGTATTTACTTCGGCTCCTGTATTTTCTAACTGGTGAATTCCATATTATTGTTATTGTTGTTAGGTGCTATTGTGTTGGTGTCTGACTCATAGCTACCATATGTACAACAGTTGAAACACTGTTGTCAGTGCCTCTTTGCTATTCATAGGGTTTTCAAGGGCAGACTGATTTTTGGAGTGCGTTGCCGGGTCCTGCTCCCAAGCCTACAGTATCTGATGTTCCCAGGTGGTCTTCCATCCAAGTACTAACCAGACCTGACCCTGCTTAGCTTCAGAGATCTGATGGGATTGGACGCCACAGTGCTACAGCTGCAGGCACAATATATATAGTTGCCTGTTTATATTGGTGAAAAAATGTGTTTGCAGTGAAAAGGTCATTGGCCTGATGAAATTCTATCATGCGATCTCTAGCATTATTTCTGTCACCAAGGGCATATTCCAACGATTGTGCCACCTTGTTTCCAACTTTTGTATCCAGTCACCAGTAATTATCCTGATTTGATCTATTTCAGATTGCAGAAGCTGGTGAAAATCTTCTCTGTCTTCATTTGTGGCCTTAGTGGTAGGTGGTCATTAAGGTAGACTCTACTTTAAGGAGCCTGCAGCCGTAGCCCTGTGGTATCCGATCCCGTCGGATCTCGGAAGCTAAGCAGGGTTGGGCCTGGTTAGTACCTGGATGAGAGACCACCTGGGAACACCAGATGCTGCAGGCTTGGGAGAAGGACCTGGCAACCCCCTCCCAAAAATCAATCTGCCATTGAAAACCCTATGAACAGCAGAGAAGCACTGACAATAGTGTTTCCCCTGTTGTACAGAGGGTCGCTATGAGTCGGATACCGACTCAATGGCACCTAACAACAACTACTACTTTAAGGAGGCAGCTTTTCCCCAGTGGTCTTTTGAGTGCTTTCCAACCTGGATTGGGGGACCATTTTCCAGCATTGTATCTGATGGTGTTTCTCTGCTAGTCACAGGGTTTTCAGTGGCTCGTTGTTTTGGTAGTGGGTTAATCATGTTCTTCTCTCTAGTCTGGCTTAGTCTGGAAGCTCAGCTGAAACCAATTCACCACGGGTGACCCAGCTGGTTTCTGTAATACTAGTGGAATAGCTTCAGCATTACAACATGCAAGCTCCCACAGTACAGCAAACTGAGAGATGTGGGGGACTTGAAAGGTTACTGACAAACTGTGGTTATTTAGACATGAAGCAAGGAAAACAGGTATAATATTTTTGGCCGATGATGAAATTTGAGTTGATGTGAAAATTAGAATTATGGGAAACGTTGTCTGCTATTGTGAAACTAACAGCTTCCTACTGTAGAGTGCTGCTCTGCCTGCTGATTCCCTGGGTTCTGTCCCCAGTGCCACATAAATTGGAAGACAGACTTTGCAGCCCACTTCCAAAACAATCCCCAAAACAACCAGCCATTGAAAATCCTATGAATAGCAGGGAAGCACTGACATAGTGCTGGGTTTGGCACAGTGTTGGGGAGTGTTTCATTCTGTTGTATATAGGGTCGTATGAATTGGACCTGACTCAAGGGCACCTAACAACAACAAACACTGAAAACCTTTCTGATGACATATACAGTATAATAAAATATTTATCAACATTTGACAGTTAAGTATACTCTTATGAACTGTTATTTCCAGAGATGATTGGGAATGGATTAGGATGCTTAATTTTTTTAAGGCCTTAACAGAAGTGCTATTTAACATATTCCATTTATTTTTATTTTGACTTTTTACCTTAAGGTGAAAGCATTAGGAGAGCAGGGACCTTATTATTTTTATTTTGAGCATTGTGGTAGTACCAGTTCATTGTGGGCAGCTGGTAAACTTTTTTGGCAAGTCTTCTTATTCTGCCTCCTTTTTTTGTTTTTGTTTTGTGTTGCAATGTTAGACATATACCTTAATGCTGAGCTACATCCTGTACCTTACTTTTAAAATATTTAAAAATCTTTATATGTATATACATGTATGTGTGTGTGTGTGTGTGTGTGTGTGTGTATGCACACAAACATACACTGTGTGTGTGTGTGTGTATACACACTTTTTTAGGGCCTTTCAGCACTTTACAGGTTCCATTGTTAGTCCAGTATTCTGGTGCACACCTGTAACGTCAACACTTGGCAGAAGTATTGCAAGTTTGAGGCCTGCCTGGGCTGCATTCTCATTTCTGCTTCATCCTTTATCTTCTTTCTTTCCAAGTGTCTAAAATATATCTGTTGGAGCTTTTTACTGTGTTCTTTACATCACCAGTGCTTTTGTAATCTTTCATTCTGTTTTCGCTTCAGTTAGGTTAATTTTTGTTGCCATAACTTATAGTTCTCTACGTTTGTCTTTTCTTGGTCTAATGTTCTGTCACTTTTTTTTTCTTCAGTATTTGGGGTTGAACTCAGTCCTTCCTGCATGCTAGGCAAGAAGAGCTCCTCCACTGAGTTACATTCCTAACTTTTCCTTTATTTATTTATTTATTTTTATCTTGAGATAGGTCTCCCTAAGTTGTACAGTCTACCTCTGGTGTCCAACTTGTGATCCTCCTGCCGCAGCCTCCTGAGTTGCTGGGAGTATAGGCGTGTGCCCTACTAAACACATCTTAATTAGTATTTAATTTCAGATATTCTATTTTTCAAATGTAAAATTTCCATTTGATTCATTTTTATGGATTAATTTTCTAGTAATCTCTTTTCATGTACTTTAGAACTTTTCATTTTTCTCTAGACTGTTAATCATTTAGTTTTGTCAACAAACTATAGTTATCTGAATCATCTGAGAGTTTCTTCATATTTTTTCTCTCCCTTAGATTTTGGTCATATGTTCTTATTATATGACAGACTTTTGGTTGTGTGCCATATATTGTATATAAAACACTTACGAGCTGGGCACCGTGGCACATGCCTATAATCCAGTGATATGGGAGGCTAGGGTAGGAGGATTGCAAATTCAAGGTTAGAAGCAGCCTGTGCAATTTAGGGAGACCTTGTTTCAAAATAAAAGGATAAAGGGGTTGGAAATGCAGCTCAGTAATAGAGTACCTGCCTAGCATGTGTAAGGCCCAGGATTCAACCCTCTAGTACTGCAAAGAACAAATTAGATATTCTAGGTGATGATAGGTTCCTCTAGAGAGGATTTTCATTATTCCCTCTACTTGATGGTTAGAGTAGTGAATGAACACTTTAATTCTGTAAGACTGAGTTTCTGCCGGTGTTCCTTGGCTTGCGACCCACTTCCTCGATCTTCAAATCTCTCTGACTCTGACCTCCACTTTTGCTTCCATCTTTTACTTTAAAGGACTGACCTGGATAATGTAGGATAATCTCCTTATTTCAAGTTCAGCTGATTATTAACCTCAATTCTGCCTGCAAAATTAATTCCCCCTTCCAGTGTAACATAATATAGTTGTAGGTTTCAGGTGTTAGGATATGAGCATCTTTGGGGCAGGGTCACTATTCTCCTGTAGCACACTCTCCCAGTAATATCTTTGTGTAATAGATTATCCACCTGCTTGCTTCCAGAGGCACTAGAAAGTATCCCTGGAGTAAAGGCCACTGCAGATATAAGATCACTGTCTTCAGTTCTTGTTACCTTGACTGTTCTCTGTTGCCTTCACATAGATGACTTCTGGACATTGTTTGGCCTTTCTCACGCCATTGTTTGTCTTGAACTTGGCTTTCTTGGATTTAACTGTCCCTGAAACCACCCTACATTCTTCCCAGCCCTATGTTCTGCCAAATCTGTACTCAACCTTTACATCCATAAGCCTCCCCTCACCCATGTGTTTGGCACTAGGTATGCAAAGATGAGTGGAGAATGTTCTTTTTATTTTCAGGGATCATAGTCTAGGAAGGCAGATTGACCCATAAATAAATACTTGATTATAAAGGTAAGAACTCAGAATTTACAATGCCTATCTTTAGCCATGTGTATCCTAGTCTAAATGATTCCGTTTCTGGACTTGATCTGACTGGTTTCCAAAATTGAGAATCTTAGTATATTGTTATTAACCCAAAATTCCCCTACCAGTTTTTGTTTTTAAATTTTATTTATTTATTTATTTATTTATTTTGGTCCTGGGGATTGAACCCAGGGCCTTACACATGTTCTATCACTGTCCTACATAGCTACATTGCCAACCCTTTGAAATATTATTCTCTCTTGCACGCTCTATTTCCTCCTCCTCCTCTCCCCCCCCTTTCTTTTTTGAGACAGGGTCTCATTATGTAGCCTGGCTGGCTGGTCTGGAACCTGCTATGTAGACCAGGCTGGCCTCAAACTGACAGCAGTCCTCCTCCTTCTGCCGGCGGAGTGCTAGGATTACAAGTGTGCATCATCATGCTGGGCTGAAATGTTATTTTCACAAGATGTTAATCCTGGTGTGGTAAACCTTTCTTGAATATTGGCACTTTGTAGCCAGGTTGAGGAAAGCTTCACCTTTGAAAGTGACTAGTTGGTTTTTAGGAAAAAAAGGAAAATGGAGACCTATGTGAATAAGTACAGTCCTGTAAGAAGGTATTAGCACTTATTAGAAAGCTCTCTAGAAATAACAGAAAAATCTAAAGAACGTAAAAAGGGAGCCTTTAGAGCCTGGCTGACTGTATTATAGTTACCACTGATTTTTCAGGGAATGCTGAAATACCTCCTTTTCGTACAGGTTAGACACCTTGCTCAGTTTATGACATTGTCAAAAATGTTACATTTAGTCTAAATCTATAGCCTGAGGAAGTATACAAAGTCCTTACCATTCATGATAAGCAGGTGTGTGTTGGGAGGGATCAGTACAGATTAAGAAGTGGTACTCAAGAGGAACCTACTTAGCAGAACATGTTTTGAGCCTCTGGCTGCAGTAGATAAAGAATGGTTTAGGATAAAAGATTTCTTAGCATGATGGATCAGGCTTTTCATAATCTGCCCATATCTACCTTATTTGCCATTTCTTCACTCTTATCCTGGCACCCCAAAATATATTCTTTGTGAAAAGTTTTTTATGTCTCTGTAAAGGCTTTTCCTGTAGTGTATGTGTTTTTCTCCTGATAAACTCATACCTCAAGATATGTCTTAAACATTGTTTGTTCTTTGACTGCTTCCCTCTGACTAGGTCTCAGAATTTTGTACTGCTTTTATTTAGAAAATTGTTATTATTTTTAATTCTCCTACTAGATAGATCCTGAAGTCCTCTAGGGTAGGACCAGTATACTGATTTTGGTATACCTACTTACCAGCACAGTTCTTGGAACATAACTGATAAGCATTGATTAAATAGTCAATAGATAAAAATAAATCTTAGTACTATCCCTGTTTTTTCTTTTGTCAATTGTTCATGCTCATCTTCTGTTGACTTTGCTGAATTACTCGTTGCATCCCTGACATGCTTTCTGTTTTTTTGCCCTTCTGTCTCACAACTATTTGTTATAACAACTATCCTGTGATATGGATATTTTTACTAGTTTATGAATAAGGAAATTGGGGCTTAGAAGAATTAAATAACTTGCATAGGTTTTCAGAAATGGAATTGGAGCTCAGGATTTCATGTGATTAAATAAAAACAAACATGTGAATCTTACTATCTTATGTGCTGGGTTTTTTTGTTTGTTTGTTTTACCTCCCACAGCTACCTGCCCTTTTCCCTTATGCCTCTGGGACTGACTTGCACAGAGTGAATCAGTGGACTCTGACTTGTGACTTCATTGCTATGATCTATGCATCCAAATAAAAAAATAAGCAAAAGTGGAGTACAGTCAGAGGTCTGTCTATTAAAGATTTTACATTTTGGCTGGGCATGGTAGCATATGCCTATAATCCTAACAGTAAGGAGGCAGAGGCAGGAAGATTTTCAGTTCAATGCTAGCCTGCGCTGCATATCGAGATCTTGTCTCAAAAATAAACAATGGCTAGGGATGTAGTTCAGTGGTAGAGAGCTTGCTTAGTATGTGCAAGGCCCTGGGTTTGATCCCCAGTACCACAAAACAAAAACCAAAACAACTTACATGTGTACCATCTTCTAGAAAATTTCATGGGAAAATTGCACTTACAATATTTATGATTTTTGTAGTCCAACGTAAGCATTTAAAAGCATGAAGTTTAATATAAAGTAATTCCATTATTTGATGGAAGCTATAGAATGCATATGTAGTATATAAAACTTATTCATGGTTTATGAATGAAGTTACAACATACATAGATCAGTGGTCAGCAAAGCTCAGCATTCTCTCTCTCTCTCTCTCTCTCTCTCTCTCTCTCTCAGTACTTGGGGCTTGAACTCAGGGCCTTGCACATACTTTGCAAGTGCTCTTACACTGAGCTGCACCTCCAGCCCATTTATGTATGTATGTATGTATGTATGTATGTATGTATGTATGTGGTACTGGGGGTTGAACCCAGGACCTCGTGCTTGCATGCTCTGCAAGTGCTGGACCACTGAGCTGTACCCTCAGCCCGTTTTTTTACTTTTTGACACAGGGTCTCACTAAGTTATGCAGACTGCCTCTGGTCTCGAACTTGGAATTCTCCTGCCTCCGCCTCCTGAGCTGCTGGGATTACTGCTGGGATTACAGTCGTGCGCCACCCCACCGTGTCATTTTTTTATTTTGAGTCATTGTCTCACAACATTTCACAGGCTGCCTCTGGCTTTGAACTCACCATCCTCCTGCCTCTGCCTCCCAAGTCAGAGGGATTATAGGTATGTGCCACCACGCCCATTGCTCAGCATTCTCTTTCTAATAGAAGTACCAGAAGATTTTGGAGGAATAGCGTTATGAAGTTGTTATATGTGTGTATTAGATAACAAATGCTTGTTTCCTCTTTCTTTTCTTTTTCTTTCCTTTTTTTTTAATGAGGTGGTGGAGATGGAACCTACGGGCTTGTGAGTGCTAGGCAAACACTTTACCGCTAAGCTATACCCTTCAGTCCAGCAAATGCTTGCTTATTTATTTATTTATTTATTTATTTTTATCTATCTATCTATCTATCTATCTATTTAATTGAGATAGGGTATCACTAAGTATGCAGGCTGCCTCTTGCCTCAAACCTGTGATCCTTCTGCCTCTACCTCCTGAGTCATTGGGATAAGAGGCGTGTGCCACTGCACCTGGCACAAATGCTGTTTTAAAGGGCAAGTAGTTGACTGTACTTACTTTGCTCAATAATGAAAACAGATCTTTAGTGAAGTTCTCAGATGAGTTTATTACTGATACTGTTTAACCTCAGAAAATATATTTACCTTTTAACCTGCTGTTCAACTTTTCATCCCTCATGAAGGGAAAGAATTATGGAGTAGGCTTCAAATTACTTGTCATTTAATATGGAAGCAATCCTTTGAAAAGAAATGTGTACCTAATTTTACTTGCTGGTTTGCTTATTTATTGTTTTTGGAGACAGGGTCTTGCTGTGTAGCTTGGGATGATCTTGGACTAGTGAGCCTCCTGCCTCAGCCTCCTGAGTACTGGGATTATAGGTATGTGCCACCACATCCAGCTCTGAATTTTTAAATATAATACAGTGCTACTTCAGTATTTGAACTGCTCCATGCTCAAACATTTTGGACTTGGTCAATATTTTCGAGAGAGTTATGGTTCAGTGCTTGATCACTTGCTTGGCACTTGACCACAGTGCTAACTAACACCTGTGAGACACTGTGCTTACCAGTGACGCTTCTGGGTGAAAGGAAGGGGAAAGCATCACTTTTGAGTATCAATTTCAAGCACTAAAGACCTGTCCCGGAGCTCTGTTCATGATCCTGTGGTTTTTTTGGTTTTGTGGTTTGTTTATTATTTTTTTTGTTGTTGTTTTTTAATACACACACATAAACACGCTTATACCATAGGATCATCATGGCACCCAAGAAACCTTCTAGTGCTAAAAGTGAAGGAAGAGGGGAAATAGTAAGAACAATAGTTGGATTTCAAAGAGAACTTATTGCTAAGTATGTGAGTGGCATACATGTGTATGAATTATTCATTTGGTATGGTGCCACAACCAATAAATACATTTACATTATTTCTTATGGAAAAGTTGTGCTGAGCACACAAACGGATTGGCATTTGATCAGCCTTCCAGAGTGGATTGTGGTCAAGTGCCAAGGTACCGCTGTAATTCCATTTCACTGGACCCTAAAGTATTTTTGTGTTTTTGTAATCATATCAACTCAGACTGCCTTGATGTAGTTATAGTTGAGTCCTTGGGGTATATGACAGTGTCTGAAGCTTGATTTATAATGTTGCATTCCACTCAACTAAAGCTGAAGTGGTGAAAACTGCACTTGAAAATCCACAAAAATGTTTAAATAACCTTTAGGAACAGAAACATGGCGTTTAAGTGATAGCTGAAGAATTAAGAATGACAGTACGGTTTCTTAACCTTGGATTTATACGAGCTTCAACACAATTTTTGTTCACATATAGTCAGATTAATAAGGTTGAAAGAGATCTCAAATGGTTATCCTGGCCAACCATTTATCAAGTACTACCTTGTTAAGTGGTTCTCGAGCCTATTCTTAAACCTCCAACTGTGATTAGACCTGCATAGCCTCTTCTAGAAGTGAGCACATTTCATATTTGAATAGATTAGAGTTGTTCCTTATACCAATATCTACCTCGGTGTACTTTTTTTTTTTTTTTGACTTAAACCTACTTGGTTTTAACCTTTCCTCATGATAAGCCTTTCTGTAATTTAAAGATTTATTTACCATACTGGAATCCACTAATAAATTAACCTATATCCAGCTAACACTTTTTGTACAGACTCTCAGAATAAAGCTTGCTGTTTACTCTTTACGGATTGTTGATTAGGAAGATTATTCTGCATTGGTATTTTGGATTTAGGCCTGTGCATGCCTGCTCAGGCATTAGTTACATAAGGTAGAGAAAACACTACAGCAGTACATGTGCACACTGTTCAGTTAAATAAATGCCAGACAAATCTAAGGCAGATTTATTTGTTTATACCCTTGTTGCATATACTGATGGGTTTTACAGTAACAAGTGAGTAAGTCACTCATGTTGTTGTTGTTAGGTACTGTCTAGTCGGGTCGAACTCAGAGCGACCCTCAGGGTTTTCATTGGCAGCTTGTTTTTCAGGATTGCTTTGGGAGTAGATTGCCCCATCGAACTGAGGGCCTCAGAGAGTTTAGATTAGCTCATCCAACTGTGCTAAACTCCAGCCCTATTTTGACGTTACTGTCTTATTAATAGTTTCGAATTTTGGAGTTCTGTGTATTTCTCTCACTCTGCATTTATAAAAATAAAAGCAGTCACTAGACAGTGTAACTAGGTAGCTCTGAATAAAATGTTTTCTACTACCTTTAAAAGATTCTGGTTAAAGTGAAGAATATTGAGATTGTATTGAGATTGCAACATGAATTTATCTTTGTGGATTAAGTTTTTTTCCCTTCTGCATAACCAAAACAAAATAGAGAAGTTGAATGCTGAGGCCAGTGTGATTCAGTTCTCCTCTATAAACTTTGATTTAAAAAGTAACAATAGCTTTAGTATGCTGTAATAGTCTGTTGATAAATTTAGGATTTTAGCATTTAAAATTTTTAATTACCGGACTATGCATACATTTTATTGGCTCAAAATTCAGAAAATGTAAAAGATAAAAATGTTGGAATTTGAGTTTTAAAAAATGAAGAGTATTTTACTAGACAGACAGAGGAGGAAGAGAGTTGTTGTTGTTGTTGTTAGGTGCTGTTGAGTCGGTATCCGACTCATAGCGACCCTCATAGGGTTTTCAATGGCTGACTGCTTCAGGATTGCCTTGGGAGTGGATTGCCAGGTCCTTCTCCCACTTTTGCAGTGCTGGGAATTGAACTCGGGACCTCACAGAATGCAGCACAGCGCTCTACCCACTAAGCTAAATCCCAGCCCTCTGAGGAATAGAGTAGAAAGGCAGAAGCTACAAATGGTCTAGTATGTTGAATGAACAGTAAAGAATAGAGTGTTTTGTAGATCACCAGAAGTAGAGTGGTGGGAGCTGGGGCCAGGCAGGTAGACAGTGTGGCCACATTGTGAAAGACTTTAGGGTACTGCTATTTCAGTGGATTTATCCTTTAAGGCTATGTCAAGCAACTTTACACTTTTAAGTTAATGTGGAATTTGTGTTAGAAAATTAACTCTGCTGGCAGTTCAGGTAATTAAAGAAAGAAGGGTGAGATTAGGAAACCAGGAGGGTAGTGAGAAGTCAGAATAAACCAGGCAAGAAGTGGTGATGTTCGCAAAATTGAGTGGGGTGGATGAAGGAAAGCATTCATATTAGAAGGTTTAAAGTAGTGAGAAATGAGAGCCGGGTGCGATGGCGCACACATGTAATCCCAGCGTCTCAGGAGGCAGAGGCAGGAGGATCGTAAGTTTGAGACCAGAGGCAGTCTGTGTAACTTAGCGAGACCCTGTCTCAAAAACTAAAAAAATGCACTGGGGGTGTAGCTCATTGCTCCAGCACTTGCAAAGCATGCAAGCTGGAGGCCGAGTTCAACCCCCAGTGCCGCCAAAAAAAAGTGAGAAATGGTGAATCAATTCTTCAGGAGACCAAATAACTTGGTGTTTAAGAATTTGGCATCATGGAGTCCTACATTCAGTTCCAGCTTTGCATTTTATCAACTTGTTTCTTTGTGTCAGTTATAATTTTAATGAATTCTGTCCCTCATCTGTAAAATGAGTATTATAATAGTGTAGCTGAAACTTTAAACAGTATTTCTTAAACTGAGTTGCTGAATTAATAGTTGCTTTCTCCATTCACTCAGTAAAACAGACATTTAATATCCATGGCAAACTCTCAGCTTCCTGATTTTCCTAGATAACTAAGATTAATTGGCAAAATTAGCCAATCACAGTAGCTTTCATACTCTGTTGTACCGTTCATACAAAATGTTCAGGATAGGTAAATCCATAGAGGTAGAAGTAGATAAATAATTGTTAGAAGCTAGATGATGGGGCCAAGTGGAGAATGGGAAATGACAGCTAGTAAGTACAGGGTTTCTTTTAGGGTGATGAAATGTTCTAAAATTTAATGGCTGACACAGCTTTGAATATAATCAAAACCACTGAACCACTTTGAGAGTTCATTTTATGGTATATGAATTATATCTTAAGTTGTCATGAAAATAGTACTGCATTTAAATTTCAGTTGTCAGTGTGTTTTTTTTTTTTTTTTTTTATTGTTGTTGTTTTGCAGTGATGGACATTTAAATCTAGAGCCTTAACCATACTAGGCAAGCATTCTACCATTGATCCACATCCCCACCCCAAATATGCCTTTGAGTAGCTTGTCTTCAGTCTAAGGTGATGTAGTGTGTTTAGTTATCATGTTTCTTTACCTGCTCATGGTTTTGATGGGTTACAATGAGTGTATAAATAGTTAGATCCCCTGGAAATAGAAAAGGGAACATTTTTCCAAAACATGTAACATGGGTTTGTTTTAGTTTAGGTTTATGCAAAGTAAAATTTTACTTGATTAAATTAAAATTGCTTTTGAATGGGTACAAACTTTTGGCAAAAACAGGTGAAGCAGGCATTTGGGGTAATGTCTGAGTAAAAAATTTTTCTACCGAAATACAATACTTAGGCTGGTTTAAACTAGCATATTTTGGTATTAAGGGTTTTTGTTTGTTTGTTCGTTTTTTCTTTTCTTGTCTTTGGGGGTTTAACCTACCGTCTCATGCATGCTTTACAAGAGCTGTACAGTGAGCATAACACCAACCCATTTTTTGCTTTTTATTGTGAGACAGGCTCTTGCTAAGTTACCCAGGCTGCCTCTGGCTTGAACCTGTGATCCTTCTGATAACAGATGTGCATCACTCTGCCCAGCAAGGTTTATTTCTTTTGTTTTGATGCTTTTTTAAAACAACTTTTAGAAGCTTCTTGAGGGATCATTACTCATTTGAGTCAATTTTAAGTTATAAGAGGACTCTACATAGCTTTTTTTGAGACAAGGTCTTGCTTTGTAGTCTGGGAAGTCCCCAGACTTGTGATCCTTCTGACTCAGCCTCCTAAGTGTTGGAGTTACAGGCATGTGCCCACCACATCTGCTGTATGCATAGCTTTTAAAGACGTTATTGATAGCTTTGTGTACAGCTGTTTTACTATAACATGATCATAGGCCTCAGTGGTTTTACTATATACTGTTTAGAACCTCCAGAGTTGTCTTTTCTGTATGTGGTTCTAGCAGTCATGTCTAATATAGTAAGACAAAAAAAATTGAAGAATGGTGAAGTGCTGAAATATGAATTTTATTCAGTGATTCCAGATATACTGTGACTACACAGACATTAGAATTACAGTAGAAGATTTCTGCATGTAATAATTGGCATTTTAATTTTGATATAGGAAGTCTGGATGTGATAAGTAATTTTTTGTGTATAGAAAAGCAACCTCTTTGAAGAAACTGTGTGGCATAGTTATAGAAGTGCCTGCTCTGTCTGCTCTCATTGGTATTAAAAATATTCATGAATACTTACCTTGCATGTTGCACTGGTATTATTTTATTCTATTTGTAAGAAGGAAACAATACATAATCTAGAACAGTTTATTTGGTATGTGCATGGAAGGGTTATAGGCATCATGTTCAGGTATTTTACTATAGAATGTAGATAAACATGTTTTCTCCTGGTTTCCCCCAACCCTTTATATTCCTTGATTTTAATTTTTGTCAAGTGTATGTCTCTGGCCTTTGCCGCTGTGGCCCATTGATCTGTCCATCTGTCTGTTACAGTGCATATTGGGTACTTCCAGAAGTATGAATTCAGTGATGCAAAGGACAGGCGGGCTGCAGCAGCAAAGGTAGGACAGAATCATTCCAAAGACAAGTCATTAAAGGACTATTAAATCCACATACTTGCCTACGCTTGCACACACACATTGGCAACAAGTACTTCATTATTTAAGGGTACACCATTTATTCTGTAAATCTTTATGGGAAAGCCTGTTCTGAAATGACAGATTTGAAATATTTGTAAAGGGCATAATTTTATTTATTTTGAGGTGCTGGGGATCAAACCCATAGTATGAGCAACTATTGAAGCTACCACTGATCATTACCCTCAGTACTATTTTTTTTTAAACTGAAGGCTGCTTGACACTTAGACAACAAAGTTAAATTGGCCTTTGCCACTGTCTTTGTTTAAAATGCTGATTAATAGAAGAAATGATTAAAAAATGGTGGATATTAATGATACTAGCTTGACTCATAGATCTGGTTGATTTTTGGAAATTATTGTGACAAAGAATCCCATTTTGTGGAAGGAGAGGCAGGAAAGCTCTGTCTGTATATTTATATGCTAATGTATTCTGATTCTGGACTATTTTGATGAAATTAAATCTTCCAGCTTTTTTTTTTTTTTTTTTTTTTTTTTTTTTGCGGTACTGGGGGTTGAACCCTGGGCCTTGTGCTTGCATGCTTTGCAAGTGCTGGACCACTGAACTGCACTCTCAGCCCATTTTTTTACTTTTTGAAACAGGGTCTCGCTAAGTTACGCAGACTATGTCTGGTCTTGAACTTGTAATCCTCCTGCCTCTGCCTCCCCAGCCGCTGGGATGGCAGGCGTGCACCACCATGCCCGGCTTTCCCAGGTTGTTTTTTAGCTAACTTCTATAAGGAAGTTTAAGGATTCCTATTTAAATATTTGAGCCATATACTTGGTACAGGAAAGCAATTATAGCAGCAATTCCTAGCTTTTGCTGCTACTTTAAAAAAAAATACTATTTAAGATGGGAGAGCAATAACACTTTTATATTGAATTCTAAAACCTAAATTACAGGTAAGTATTAATAACTTAAGTTTTAAGAACTTAATCTAGAGCTGGGAATGTAGCTCAGTGGTAGAGCACTTGCCTAGCATGCCTGAGTTCCTGGGTTCCATCCCCACCATTGCAAAACAAACTGTCCCAAAACCAAAACCACAAAAACCTAAATATTAAGCTATACAACACACACATTCAAAGAAAAGGAAATGCTAGGCTTAGAAAATTAAGGGTTAGGTTGCTTATATTATTCTAGTGTTGACTATAAATTGACGTACTGTGGTGATAGCTGAATGATACAGATATTTACATTATTTTCTTTGCTATTACACTTCTGAAAAGGAAGAGCTGTTTCAGGATAGATTAAATACTGTGCTTCTCAAGGCTTTCCTAGTGAGAACGTATATAAAAGTTTGTGTTTGGTCTTCAGTGAAGGTTGCTGAGTTTTCAAAATGACTGTAAAACCTAAGGTCTTAAGTGTCTGTAGCCTAAATTCTGGCCCAGAAGGCTGATTTGTTTGTTAATACTGTAATAAACTCAAACTATATTAAGGAGATCTAGCTTACTGTTTCTTGAGTGTGGAAACACATTTTGAAGCGAAGTTTCATAGTATGGCTTAGGAAGGTTTGTTTTTTGTTTTTGTGTTTTTTGAGATAGGGTTTCATTATGTATCCCTGGCTGACCTGGAAGGAACTTGCTGTGTAACCAGGCTGGCCTCAAATTCTCTTCCTGCCTCAGCTTCCTAAGTGCTGGGATTACAGGAGGGCTCTCCCATGCCTGGAAGGAGGGATAGTTTGAAAATTTCAAGTGTTACTAGGTGATTTGGGCTAAGATGGCCCTTTCTTTTTTTCTGGTCTTGGAAACCTTTTTGGTTAACTTTTTTGCTCTTGTGCGCGCGCGCGCGCTCTCTCTCTCTCTCTCTCTCTCTCTCTCTCTCTCTCTCTCTCTCTCTCGCACGCGCGCGCGCTCTCTTACTTTATTTTATTTTTCTTTGGTGCTATTTGAGGATTGAATCCAGGGTCTTGAGTGTACTTCACAAGTGCTCTACTACTGAACTATACTGCCAGCCCATTTTTATTTTTTATTTTGAGACAGACTCTTACTAAGTTACACAGGCTTCCTCTGGCCTTGAACTTGTGATCCTCTTGCCTCTGCTTCTGAGTTGCTGGGATTACAGGTGTATGCCAGTGTGCCTGGCCTCTTTCTTACTTTAATATTTGGTACTTAGCACCTTCTTCCAAATGTACTTTGGGTATTTCATGGTCTGCTAAATAGATGATAAACCTTTTTATTTGTTTTTACTTTATATGGCAGTATTAAAATAAATATTATAAATTCATAATTTCTTGAAAGTTGTCAGACCTAGGAGTGTAACGCAAAATAAAACAGTTCTGAATTTTAGAGACCTAGCTTAAGCACTGTTGACATTTCAAAAGTTAACTTCTGTTTATCACTTTTCTCCTAATCAAAAGTGCATATTATATGTGAAATCTAGGGCGGGGCAAATGACATGAGAGTAGAAAAGTATCAGGGGGAGGAGTGCGGAGGGTAAGCGGCTCATGGGGGATAAGTATCAAAGTATGTTATATGCAATTTGAAAATGTCATAATGAAACCCATTACTTTGTACAAATAATATACACTAAAAAAATGCATGTTGGTGGTAACCTAAAACAGTTAGATTATGTCTTTATGAAAATTGGTTCCCCCCCACACACACTGGGCAGTTGAACCCAGGGCCTCACACATGCCAGGTGAGTGCTCTACCAATGAGCTGTACTCCTAGCCCCTGTCTTTATTTTTTTATTTTGAGACAGAATCTCTGTAAATTTCACAGGCTGCCTCTGGCTTTGAGCCTGTAATGCTTTTGTCTCATCCTTTTGTGTTGTTGAGATTACAGGCATGTGCCTGGCTGCAGGTTGATTCTTAGTCAGAGGGTGAAGGTGTGAACTTTTTAACTAGATCTAAATCATTGTTCAGAATGACTTGATTTTTTTAAATAGTGCTTTCTTAATGTCAGTAAACTTTTCGTCTATAGCTGGAATGTTTTATTGAAGGGAAAATGAGTCATATTTGTGCTTATTTTCAGTTCCTGCTCCAATTCCATTTTAATTTTGTAAGTTGCTGTTTGTTTCCTTCAGCAGTATACTGTTGATTTAACAGTTATGCAGTATTTTGTTATATGATCACATAGGTTGTTTTCCCCGTTGTTGGCTATTTAGTTCATTTCGTATTCTGTGTTCTATTTCTTTCTTTTACAGTTCATAAATAAGGCTGAGTGATTTAAAAAAAATGTTGTGTTATCCCTATACCAATAGTGTTTGTAATATCATTTTCTCTATTCACTTCCTAACACCTAGTAGAAATTTTCAAATTTTTATTAGTATGACAAGATATTATTTGATTTTAATTTATTTATCTCTGAAATACCATTTCATATCCTTTGTACCTCTTATTTCTTTTTTTTATTAGTGATTTTTTAAGGTAGCGTAAAAATGGATGAGTTTCATTATGGCATTTCCTTAGTGAACTCTTTTTTCCCCAAGTATTGGGGAGTTGAACCCAGGGCCTTGAGTATGCTAGACAAGAGCTCTGCCACTGAGCCATACTCTGAGCCCCTTTTTCCTTTGTACTTTTCTTAATGAGGTCTTAATGTATCCTAGTTACTATATCTCTTTTCTCCAATCGGATTTTGGGAAAAAAAGAAACAATTGCCTCTGACAACAAATGAAAAAAAGGTATGTCTTCTAATGATTAAAAATAACTTTTCTGTAATGGTTTTACATCTTTGACACTGTGCCTTTTCTTTTCTTCCATCTTTGAAAATCCCACTTAGTAATTAACTTATTAATAATTCATTTGCTTACAGTTTTTTTTCAGTGATACCATTGAATGTTTATTTTTATGGTTTAAAAGTATCATCCAGTGATAAAATTTAAGTAGTGTGTTATGATCATTACGTTATTTTTCCCCCTGTGCTGCAGATCAAACCCAAGGCTTTGTATATGCTAGGCAGGTGTTTCACCACTGAGCTCTACACCTCCAGCCCTACTTTTTTGTTTTGTTTTAAATAGTCCTGGTAGTCAAATGTTGCTTTTGACTTTATTTACACTTCTCCTAGAGCCCTCCATTCTGCCTTTCCTATTACACATAGCTCTCAACCCTGGATTTTGCATCATTGTTCTCTTGGGATGAAACCTTTGATTTTTCGATCAGTGCATTTTTCTTGATTTAATGTCATTTTGCTAGACTACATTCTTAATTTTAACTCCCCCAAAACTTTTTTTAGGATATCATTGTGACCCTGATAATGTGCTTAATTTGCCTTCACATTTGCTTGTGAGATTGGTTAGATGGGAAATATTGTTTTGTTGTTTTGAGACAGGGTCTTGTTAGGTAGCCTATGCTATTCTCACACTCAAGGTCCTCCTGTCTCAACCTCCCAAGTGCTGGGATTACAGGTGAGCAACACCATGCCCAGCTTTAGATTGGGATCTTTCTGGAAGACATTGCTTTCTGTATTCACTGTTGTTGATAAGACTGATAGCACTCTAGTTCATATTTCTTTATGACATTTTTTTTTTTTCTTAAAGTTTCAGTCATTTTATCTTTGAATCCTTTGGCTCATCCTGTTAGGCTTTTAGTGGACTCTAAACTGGAAGACTGGTATCATTTTATTTTATTTTATTTTATTTTATTTTTTTGTAATACTTAAGGGTTGAACCCAGACCCTCACACATACTTTGCAAGTGCTCTAACACTGGGCTGCACCTCCACCCCATTTTTTATTTTTTATCTTGAGACAGGGTCTTGCTAAATTACACAGGCTACCTCTGGCCTCGTACCTGGATCCTCCTTCCTCTGCCTCCCAAGTTGCTGGGATTATAGGCATGAGCCACCAGAGCCAGTGATTTGTGTCCTTTTAAAGTTTTCTGTTGTTGCTTTGGTAATTTCCTTCTCTCTTCTCTCCTAAAATCTCTGTTAGTTAAATTTTTAAAACAGTGGATAGTGAACTAACTAAAAATGATGAAATTAGAAGAAAGATTGGGGGAGGGTACTTGTAGCACTCCTAAGTCTTCCAGGAAGATGATAAGTAATATTGCCCTGAACACAAGCATATTATTTAGGATAAAAACAAGAACTAGAAGATACAGGCTAAAAGAAGTTAAAATAGTTGCCCAAGAAGATTGGAAACTGGTAGTTACTGAGATGTGGCACAGATTTAAAGCTTGTAATATTATTAGTTTATAAAACTTTCGTGTATATATTCAACAGAATAATTTGAAGCATTGATTTGGTCCCATCTTGGTGATATCTTCATTGTTTAAAATCCCCTCAGCAAATGTATGTAGATGTGCATTTAGTCCAAGTTTTCATTGTGAGCCTGTGCATGCCATGTGTTCCTTTGTCATGGTTCTTAGTCACTGAACCTTGTATTTTGAGAGTAATTGGCAAGAGAATGTACTGGGGGCTTCTGTGGCCTTTTACGGGTTGGTTGTAAAAGTTAAAGAATACAGATGTATGTTGTTGTTAGGTGCCATTAAGTCGGTGTTTGACTCATACTGACCCTTCCTCCAATAGGCGAAGCAGTATTGTCAGTGCTTCTCTGCTACAGGTTTTCAGTGGCTGACTGCTTTTTGGGGAGTGGGTTGCCGGATCCTTCTCCCAAGCCTACAGCACCTGGTGTTCCCAGGCGGCCTCCCATCTGAGGACTAACCAGGCCCGATCTGACAGGATTGGATGCCACAGTGGTACGGCTGTAGGCTACAGTAGTATAGTTAGGTCTAATTTTGGATTAATGACTACTTTATGAAATCTGTGATGGCTTTTTTTAAAAATAGAGTTTTCCTTAGAAAATTTGTAAGAAACAAATATTATGATTTTTAAATCTTGTTTGTTCAAAGTCTTATGTACTGTATATACAGTATAGTATGAAGAAATAGTAGTTAGTGAATTACTAATCAGAATATTGCCACTTATAAGTAGGTATTTTGAGTTGCTTTAATGAGAAGGGAAGTATATTAATAAAAAATTGTGGTTCGAGAAACTACTGACACAGATACTGTTAAATTTGTTATTAACTAGTTGTGGGCTTGTGGTATAACTTAGTTGTAGAGTATGTGCTTAATTAGCATCCATAGCTGGAAATGTATATGGATCTTTTCCTCCCTCCCGCTCTCCCTCCTTTCTGTCTACTGGAGATCAAACTCAGGGCATAAACTCAGCAAGGGCTCTACTGCTGAGCTGTTTTTTAAGTCCTGGATCTCTTTTTCTTAAATAGATCAGTTGCCAGATAAAGAAGTAGCTACATATAACACTTTCAGTTCACTTTAGGAAATTACTTTTTGTGAACTGTTGGATGACTAGTGGTTGCATTAGGTGAAGAAGTGGAGATATGTTGCAGTCACTCAAATGTTTTGCTTCTGTCTTGGTTTGGTGGCACATCTTCTAGCTATATGGAATGTCAAATACCTTGGGCTTGACAGTTGGAACCCAGAGGTGAGGTTGTGAATAGATAACTGAAAGGTTTCAAAATAATTTTAATCATCTCTCACAATTCTGAATCACCACAAAAATTATGAAGCGGTATATGTTTGTGGGTAATTAATTTTTTTATTTCTGTTTTTACTTTTTTGTGGTACTGGGAGTTGAACCCAGGGCCTTGCACATGCTTTGGCAGCGCTGTACCATTCAGCTGCACTCCTAGCCCATATTTTTACTTCTCACTTTGAGACAGGGTCTCACTCCATTACACAGGCTGCCTCTGGTCTCAAACCTGCAATCTTCCTGTCTCCACCTCCCAGATCGCTGGGATTATAGGCATGAACCACGGCCCCTGACTTATATTTTTGGTTTAGATTAGTTTAGATTAGCTTTATTGTGCTAAAATGGTTTAGGATTGGAATTGTCTGCTTGGCCTTACCTTTAATTTTATTACCTTTATTATTATTATTTTTTAATCTATAGGACTTTCTGGCCCCTTTGCAAAGAATAGCCAGTTGGGAGACTGCAACCCAAGAATATCTTGCCTGAGTGGGGTCTCATGTAATAGTTATAAATTTAAAACTAGGATTATGTATTTTAGAAGTGATTTAGCTCTGGTTGCTATAGCATAGAATGCTATTCAAAATCTTGAGTTTGTTTTCCTGATTAAAATGGAAATTTTGCTTTAATATTGTTTCAATTGTTTATGTAAATATATCCTGTCCATTGTTGTTGTTAGGTGCCTTTGAGTTGTGTCTGACTCATAGTGACCCTTATTTTATGTACAGCTAAATTTTTATGTTGTTGTTGTTGTTAGGTGCCGTCGAGTCGGTATCCGACTCATAGTGGCCCTCATAGGGTTTTCAATGGCTGACTGTTTCGGGATTGCCTTGGGAGTGGATTGCCAGGCCCTTCTCCCATTTTTGCGGTGCTGGGAATCGAACTCAGGACCTCAGAGACTGCAGCGCAGCGCTCTACCAACTGAGCCAAACCCCAGTCCCAAATTTTTATAGTATAGAAGAAATCAGATGATTATGTATTAATAACATCTATCCTTCCACTTATAGAAACATCTTATTAAACTTGATTATTAAGCTCATGACACTTCCTAAAGGTGAAATCTTTTTTGTTGTGTGTGTGTGTTTTTGTTTTTTGTTTTTTTTTTTTTAAGTCACAGGGTCTTTGTAGCCCCTGCTGGCCTGGAGGAACTCAGGGTCCTTGTGCCTCAGCCTCCTGGTGCCAAGATTAAAGGTGTATACCACCACACCTGGCTAGAAGTGAGATCTTTATGACTTTGCAAATTGGAGATGGCATAGAAGGAAATAATTTCCTTGATAAATTACATGTACAAGGAAGGATAGGTGAAGAACTGTAAAGCCGTGATAAGTGGCTAAATTAGCACATTTTGGTACATCAAGATTGTGTTTAGTTCACATGCATAATTTAGCACAATTTGAAAGTATTAGGAATCTGCTACAGGATTACAGACAGTTAATCAAATCTTGTTAGTGCTAAATTTTGTTTTAAATAATCTCTAAAATTAATGAATGGAAGTAATCTGCTAAAATGATATTCTGGGAAGCATCTTCAAGGGGAAGTCTCCTAGGAACACTACCCTCACTCAACCTTTCCCCCTTCTCTTTTCCTTCCTTCTCCTGTGAGTGGCTGAGAAATGAATATTTAAAACTAGGCACTTTGTTGATTAGCATTGTTAAATTGTAAATTCTCAGATTATTTTGCATTTTAGATTCTGAATGTGAAATAGTTGATGACAGTTAAATATGTGTGTTTGAGATTTGAAGGGAGTTCATCTTCATATACCTTTTTCTGGTGTGGGTTACAAAGATGCTTGTTTTTCCCCAGTAGCAAAAATGCAGCCAAACACTATGTGTTGTCTGTCCTCCTAAATTATCTAGAGGCTTTTGTAGCAAAGGCAGCTGCGAAACTCCTGTTTGTGCACATCCCCTGCCTGTGTGGAAAACTAGAGGCAGTTGCAGCAGTGGCAGCTTTCTGACTCCAGCATTCCAATCCCTGGATCATTCTTATCTTCAGTATGCTCTTCAGTGTAGTGGGTCCACTGGGTCCCCTGGGGGTTCAAGGGAGGAGAGCACCTTGCGCTTTCAGTTCTGATGTTCTAGTTGATACTCCTGCAGTCATATGCTTATGGCCACATTCCTCCAGCTGTTCTCATAATTAAGGCAAACACTCAATTCCTTTTGTCAATTTCTCCTTTGCTCAAAATATCTAGTGGCTTCTTTTCCCTCCATCAAATCCAGGTCAAAGTCAAGAGCATCCTTTGGTGACAGGGTACTACTCTTCCCTTTTGTAGTTGGTACTGTATAGACTTCAGAAATATTAAGAATTTATTCTTTGGAATGTCATTGACTACACATTAATTATATTGCAGCTTTTTAGGGACTTGTAGTATAAAGTCCTCAATGAATTTATATGTATACCTTTAAAGGGAAGGAAAATTATACCTGAATTACACATAATTTCTTAGAAGGAAATCAAGAATTTAACCAAATCTGAGGAGGATTTGGAAATGAAAACTTTTACAGTTGCACTATAACCAGCTCTCAGAATTTTATTCCCTGTAGCCTATCAGTGCTTCTCTGTCTTTGATGCACATACCTGTCACCTTGAAAACTTAAGGGTCTGGCTGAAGTGAAGAGTCAGTAGATGAGTCCCAGGATTCTGCATTTTTAAATAGTCCCAGGTGATTGCAGTTTTGTTGCCCACACTTTGAGTATCAGGGCCTTTACTGTTTACAGTTAATTATTATAAAAGTAATATTTTAAATTTCTATTTATGTAAATTAAAAGGCCCCATCTCTTTTCACCTTCTTCTCCAACCAATCCTCAGAGATAACTACCAAAGACAGTTTTCCTTTGTAACCTTCTAAACGTGTTCTTTGAATATTAACATATCATGGGCATTTATTTATTTTATGGGAAAAAACGGAATGTTGTATAGTGCCCAGTAGCTTGCTTTTTTTTGTATCTTGTATTGTTTTGTTTGAGACATGGCCTTGTTTTCTAATGCAGGCTTCCTCTTGTTTCAGCCTCCCAAGTGCTGGGACTACAGGCACATGCCACCACACCCAGCTAGTAGCTTGCTTCCCAATCAGTAATATCTTATAGATGTCCGTTCATGTCAGCAAATACAGATCTGTTTTCTTTTATACTGGCTATGTAATCAAATACGAATATGGTATAATGTATAGGCAGTCTCTTGGGGAAAAAACATTGGAAATGGAAAAAATCCTTTTCCAAATAATGTGGATGTAAAAATTCTGTTATACCTCTGTACTTGTGTGTTTCTGTTGGGTAGGTTCCCAGAAGTGGAATTTCTAGGTGCTAGTCATGTGCATTTAAATTTTTGAGCACTTTTGCCAAACTACTCTAACAAAAGATTTACCAGCATTGCCATCTCATTAATATCTTATGACCCATTTCCCAATGCCTTTGTCACTAGATATTACCAGTGTATAAGATCTTAGCCATTGTAGTAAATTTAAAATAAAACACTTATTGTATTAAGATGGTTGAATACTTTCTTGTACTTTTCAGCCAGTTGTATTTTGTGAATTCATAAACTGTCCATTTTTGTTGGATTGTCTTTAATAGATCATGTATATTTACTTATTCATCTTGTGTTACAGGTGTTACAAGTATTTCTTAGTATACAGATAGTTCTGTACTTCATAGTGTTGGGGTTTCTAATATGGTTTAAGAAGGCCTAACAAAACAGTAGTTTAATTTTTGAGCTATCAGCAGTTGCTTAAGGAGTTTGTAGATTAAAGTATATAAAGAGTCTGGCATGGTGGCTCATGTCCCAGCGACTCAGGAGGTAGAGGCAGGAGGATGGCAGGTTTAAGGCCTGAGGCAGCCTTCATAATTTTGTGAGACCCTGTCTCAAGATAAAGAATGCAAAATTGGCTGCTGGCACCGTAGCCCAGTGGTAGAGAACTTGCAAAGTACAGGCGAGGCCCTGGGTTCAACCCTCAAGTACTGCCAAAAACCAAAATAACCCTCATCCCCCCAAAAAATAACTAGGTAGAAACATAATTATAGAAACATGAGCCATTCTTATGTAGGAAAATTTTCAAACTGAGGTTTTTTTGTTTTTGTTTTTGTTTTTCTTTTCTTCAGCATTGGAGGTTGAACCCAGAGCCTTGTGCATGCTAGGCAAGTGCTCAACCACTGAGGTACAACTGCACCCCTTTAGTTAATTAATCTGTTTATCTATTTATTTATTTATTTTTGACCAGGCTGCCTCTGGCTCAAACTCTTGATCCTCCTGCCTCAGCCTTCTGAGTTGCTGGGATTACAGGCATTTGCTGCAACACCTGGTTCAAACTGAGTTTCAAGGTGGATCTTCTAGCCTATTTAATTCTGTTTTAGATCACATTTTGAGATAACTAAAAAGTTAGGCTTTGGAAGCTTCCTGTTTATGTTAACTGGAGTAAAAAATTTTTTTTTGCTCTTGCATCTCAGACTACCTTCTATAAGACCTATTCATCTAATATTTAGTTTTTTTCTGAAGTAAGATTGTTGAGATTTTTCCAAAGACAGTTGCTTCCCACTCCATTAAACATAAGAATGTCAGTGAACAACCTGATTGTGATTCTGCGTGGATATAGTGTCACTTTTTTTAAGTGCGAGCCTGTCTGCATACATGTGTGCATTTAGAATTGTGGTTCTCCACCTTGACTGCTTATTGGAATTGCCGGGGAACCTCTCCCCAATTCTGATGTAGTTGGCTTGGGGGCAAAGCCCAATAAGTGGTTATTCTTAAGAATCCTCTATAGCTTATAATATGTAGCTAAAATGGGGGAGGGGAACTGGTTTAGGGATTGTAACTAGACAAGATATGAGATTTTAGGTTCCGTTATTGTCCTAGAAGTTAGATGTACTATTGCTATTATAAATATTACTTTGCTGATTACAGTGATTTTTATACTGATTGGTTTTGTGTGGTTTATTTGGATGTTTTAATAATGATAAAACACCAGTAAGCAAAAGATAGAACTCTTGGCTGGGTAAGGTGATTCATGCATGGAATCCCAGCAACTCAGGACACAGAGACAGGAGGATTGCAAATCTGAGGCCAGAGGGAGCCTGCATAACTTTGTCAGACCCTGTTTTAAGGTAAAAATTTTACAAAGGGGGCTTGGGTACAACTCAGTGGTCGAGCACTTGCAAAGTATGTGTGAGGACCTGGATTCAGCTCTGTAGTAACCCCCACAAAAAAGAAAGAAAGAAAGATGAGGAATTCTTTATTTCAGTTTTCTACTAAGATAACATCAGTTTTGGTGGCACACACATGTGCATTTTTCTTTAACTACTCCTGTAGGGCATGGTTCTATAAACATATATTTTAAAAAATTTTTTCTCCTAATACTGAAATGTTGCCAGCCTATTTTGTCTTGGGCTGAGTCACTTAATCTCTCTAACCTCATCAATAAAATAAATAATGCCTGCTTTGCATAAAGTATCGATGTGAGGATTAAACATAACAATAATGTATATAAAATGTCTAGCATAGTGTCTGACAGTCAAGAATTTCAAATCTGTATTCCTCTTACTGAGCTTTCTCTACTCAACTCCCACCCCTGTCTTCTCCTCTCCTCTTTTCCTTTCTCTCTCTCTCTCTCTCTCTCTCTCTCTCTCTCTCTCTCTCTCTCTCTCTCTCCCCCCTTCTCTCTCTTAATTTGAGACAGGATCTCATTGTGTAGCCCAGGCTAGCCTGGTGCTTGCTAGGTAGCCCAGGCTGGCCTGAACTCTCAATCCACTTGCCTCATCCTATCCTGAGTGCTGGGACTACAGGTGTGCACCTTCACATTCGTTGTTCTTCTTAAAAGAATTCTGTTACAGGTGCAGGTTACTTTTATAATTTAATATTTTAATTCCATAGTTTAAGTTACATATAATGTCCATTTTGCCTGCAGCCGTAGCACTGTGGCATCTGATCCCCTCAGATCTTGGAAGCTAATCAGGGTTGGTCCTGGTTAGTACTTGGGTGGGAGACCGCCTGGGAACACCAGGTGCTGTAGTCTTGGGAGAAGGACCGGGCAAACCACTCCCCCCCCAAACAACCAGCCATTGAAAACCCTATGGATAGCAGAGAAGCACTGACAATACCTGTTACACCTGTTGTACATGTCAGATCACTCTGAGTCGGACACTGTCTTGACGGCACCAAACAACAATCACAATGTCCATTTTGGATATACAATTCTGAATGGACAGTATCTGAAATAGCCACCATCACAATTTACAAAAGTTTTAACCCTCCCACATCCCAGTTTCCTCCTCCTGCTTGATTTGCTCAGCAGCCCCAACTCCTACCCTTAATCTCTGGCGATCAGTAGATCTGTACTCTTCTCATCAGCCAGCTGAAGATTCCTTTGCTGTATTCAGATGGAAGTCATTGAGAAATTGTAGCTCCTTTTGTTGTCCGCATCTCTGAGCTTGGTATCAGGAAACCTTTGTACTTAGTATTAGAACTTTAGATTTTAAGTACCAGCAGCCCAGCAACTGGTATTATAGCTACAAGGGTGTTAGGACTCTCTGCTCTTAGTGTTATAGCTTTGGGCTGATCCTTGGCAACTGGATCTAGTAACTTTCTGCAGCTTCCTGGAACCCTTCCGTTGGCCAGGACTTGCAGCCCTTCACAGCCTGTAGCCCTCTACAGTCTTGGCTCTCTGCAGTCTCCTCTCTCCAGTCTCTCTCCTTGGCTCTTCACCATCTCAGCACTTCCAAAGTGCTTTGTTGTCTCAGCTCTCCAGTCTCTGCTACTCTCTGGAACTCTTCTGCTGCCCTCTAGCTGCTACTGGGTGAGCCTGGGGCTGGAAGCCCTGCCATTTGCCTGTTCTTTTTGCAACCAGCTCAGGCCACTGTAGTCATGATAAAAGACCACAAATAGACAGTAAAACCACCCATATAAAATCACTTGAATGAAGCTTTATTGGAGCCCGGCCTGCAGCACCAGGTGGAGCAGTGTACAGAAGGGCTGTCTCCTGGACTGCTCTGAGGAGAGGGAGGTGAGAGAAGCACTAGTGATATAGTCATATGTGCCTCTTCTTGGCCAGTTTGAGGAATGCTGCAAAGAGGTCTCAAGTGCTGGGTCTGCTGTTATCTGGAGTGTGATTTCAGTCTGGTTGCTTGGCTCCATGTGCGTGGGCAGGACATCATGGCAGCTAGAGCATGTGGCAGAGGAGTTTTTTTTTTTTTTCTTTTTTTCTTTTTTTCTTTTTTTCTTTTTTTAAATACAGACAGGGTCTCACTGCCTGGAACTAACTTTGTAGACCAGGCTGGACTCCAACTTGTGTCACTCCTCCTGCCTCAGCCTCCCAAGTGCTGGGATTACAGGTGTGTGCCACCATGCTTGGTTAGAGGAATTTTTTCATCTCATGTTGTACAGGAATCAGTGAGGTAGGCACTAGGAGCCAGGTATAATCTTCAAAAGACTACTGCCAGTAACCTGTTTCCTCTGGTTAGGCCCCATCTCTTAAAGTTCTATAACCACCCCAGTTAGTGCCACTGGCTGGGATAAAAGTGTTCCAAACATGAGCCTACAAAGGGACATTTCATAGTCAAACCATAGCATGAAGTCACCTTGTTGTTAGGTGCCATTGAGTCATGTCCAACTCATAGCGACCCTCATAGGGTTTTCAAGGGCAGATTGTTTCGGGATTGCCTTGGGAGTGGGTTGCCACGTCTTTCTCCCATTTTTCCAGTGCTGGGAATTGAACTTGGGACCTCAGAGACTGCAGCACAGCACTCTACCAACTGAGCTAAATCCCAGCCTTATGAGGTCACCTAGAGGTATCTTAAATTGTTATGGCCTAAGTAACAACTCTCAAAGCAAAGCATGTGATTGGAATACTGGCCCTGATAGCTACTGTGGTTCCATTCTGGTTCCCTAGACTAGAATGAAGTCTTTTCAGGTCTGTCTGCAGCAGGCCCCCAGGCAGTCAAGAGGATTTTAAAACAGCTGCGATTGTCATGATGACAGCTGAGGAACTACCAAGGCAGGTGCTATTTTATTGATGGCTCCTGTGGCCAGGCCAGAGTTTCAGTTGTCACACCTTATGGCTCTTCAGGAGTGGCATCAAGGTTATTCACAGTTTTGGTGGACTCTGGAACTGTGGAGACAACAGCAGTAGCTCCCCATCCAAATTTCATCTCTCCAGGTCCTGAGGTAGTTGTGACTTTTGCTCCAGGCAGCTGCCCCTGCAGCGGGAGGTGTGGGGATGAGGAAGGGTCTGACAGCTGTCATTCGAGTAAGTTGAACTGCCTGTGCCTGACAGCTCCTCTCATTTAAAAGGAAGAACATAGGACTAGGGATATGCTCACTGGTAGAGCATGCAGGGTTGATCCATCCCCGCTTAAAAAAAAAAAGGAAAACAGTTAAAGGTTGCTTACAAGAAAGATTTAACTGCGTTAATTTTTTTCAGTGAACTTTTTCCAATAATGCCTAACCTCTAGCCAAATAACGTTGGCGAGAATTAGGTACTCCTGATCTGTCTCTTTCCATCCCTGTAATTTTACCTTTTCCCCTGTGTCATACAAATAGAATCATACCCATTTTTAAACTTTTTTTATTTATGTGTTTTTGGGAGATTTTTAAAATACATATTCTATATATAGATCCTTTGTCAGGTGATTTTGCAAATATTTTTCTCTCACTTTGTGGGTTATCTTCCCATTTTCTTACCAGTGTCTTTTTACCTTTGATGAATTTTAATTTATTAGTTTTATCATAAGGATTGTGCTTTTGATGTGTCTACTAATTGGCTTACTGAAGGTCCCAAAGATTTTTCTCCTGGATGTTTTATGCTCTGACTTACACTTAGGCCTGATCTATTATGGATTTTATATAAAAAGTGAGGTGTAAGTAGATTTTTAAAATATGGATGTATTTTAATTGCAGTACTGTTTATTGAAAAGGGTGGTTTTTTTCATTGAATTATTTTATCACCTTCATTAAAAAGTCATTTTGTGCCAATTGTAGTGGTGCATGCCCATAATTTGGGAGGCTGAGGCAGGGAGAGGGAGAATTCCAGGCCAGTGTAGACTACATAACAAATTTCAGGCCAGCATGGACTGTACACAGAGAGTAGCTTTCCAAAATGAAACAAAATAATCAGTTTGCCATATTTATGTGGGTATGTATTTGGTGTATATTCTATTCATTTTATCTGTGTGTCCATCTTTTTGCCAATACTCTAGTCAGGTGGTTTTTTTTCTTTTTCCCAAAATTTTCCCAAATTTGGTTATTTTAGTTCCCTTGCTATTTCATATAAATTTTAGAATCATGTTGATGTCCACCAGAAAAAGTCCTACTGGGACTTTGACTGGTATTGAGTGGAATTAATTTGGGATGAATTAACATTTTAACTGTTATGTCCCAGTCTATGAAGATGGTGTATCTCCACTGTTTAGGCTTGCATTTGTTGCGTCAATATTTTGTGGTGTTGAGCCGGGCATGGTGGCGCATGCCTGTAATCCCAGCAACTGGGCAGGTAGAGGCAGGAGGATTGCAAGTTGGGGACCAGAGGCAGTCTGCGTAATTTACCGAGATCCTGTCTCAA
>VMDO01013371.1:0-58548 GCA_007922755.1 Pedetes capensis
CCGACTCCTCATCTGCCTTCGTGAATCCCTGGATTTTAGGCTGCATCTTGTCTGCGGCACATGTCAGTAATCCCAGCAACTCTGAAGCTGAAACAAGGAGATTATGAGTTTGAGGCTGTAGGCAATCTATGCAATTTAGATCTTTTCTCAAAAACTATAGATAAATGGGTGGGACCTGCAAGTGCAGCTTAATGGTAGAGTTCTTGTGTAGCATGCATCAGACACTGAGTTCAACCTCTCAATACAAACAAACAAACAAAACTCTTTTTTTCTTTGTTTATGTTCTCTAATTTATTTTAATTTTAATCACATTTTAATGTTTATATCTGGTCCACCAGTATACATATTTCTTTAAATTTTAGTTTATTGGTAAATATATTTCTTATTTTATGCTTCATAATTTTTCCCTGAGAGATAAATCTTGGGTTTGGAAACCTATAGAGGTAACTTAATGCTTTGTTAGTGAGATCAGTATGTGTGGAGGTGGTGATGCTGCTCTTGTCCTGCTGTTATCCTTCTCTTGTTTCTTTCTCTTCTTGTCCTCCTTCTCTGTCACTTCCCTCTTTTCTTTCCTTTATTCTCCTTCTTTTTGTCTTCCACTTATTGGTTTTCTATTAGAGGATTTCTCTTCTACAATTTAGTATGCTAGTTCTTTTTTTTTTTTTTGAGTCAAAGTCTTGCTAAATAATGCAGACTGCCTATGGCCTCTATCCTATGATCCTCCTACCTCAGCCTCCCATGTAGCTGGGATTTTAAGCATATGCCACCATGTTTGGCATCAGTCCACCAATTCTTGAAATTTTCTCTAATCTTATTAACAATTTTATTCTTTTTACTTAGTTTGATTATTTTACTCTTTTATGTCTTTAGAGATCTCAGTTTTTCCCTATTTTTATTTTTCTTTGGCCTTCTTAAGATTAAATAAGAGGTTACCAAGAGACAATTATGGGAGAAGGACCTGGCAACCCACTCCCAGAAATGAATCTACCATTGAAAACCCTATGAACATCAGAAAAGTACTAACAATAGTGTTTGGCTTGTTGTACACAGGGTCCCTATGAGTGGGATACCAACTCTACAGCACCTAACAACAACAACAAGAAGAGGCAATTATATTAATGAATGCTTTTTAATGTATGGCCAATTATTTCAACAGATTCTAAATATTTAATGGTAAGATGCCAACATTTTTCTGGTGTGTGTTTGTCATCTCTTACTGGGATTTTTCTAAATTTTTTCTTACAGTGTTATTGTACCTATGTATGATAATTCTTTTTTTTTTTTTAGTTTTTATATAGTCATGAATAAAATGCTTTTTTTTGGAGTAGGTATTTGAAGGAAGTTCAGGATAGTCATGAAGAGTAAGAATCAGTGTAGGCTTTCAATAGTAGTAACCCAAAGACCTATATTTTCCAACTTACAGGGTAAAACAGATTGCTTTTTCCAAGATGCATTATCTGGATCATTATCTGTGTAAACCTACACCACTGTTCTCTCACTGAAGCTCATAGGGAAATTCTGAGAGTTCAAATTCATTTAAATTATTTCAAAGGAAGAGATTTAAAAGCAATATGATATGCTTTTACCTCCATAAAGTCTATATTATGGTTTTTATTGAAATCCATATGCCCTTGTCCTGATTTAATGCCTTATCACATTTTTAATTTTATTTTCCTGAGGTTTTACTTGATGTTAGTTCATTTTAGAAAACTTTACCAAAATTTGGAGGTTTTGATTTTACCTGTACTCTGATTTTACTGCAAATGAAATCTGAAAATTTTCTTTTGTCATTTCCCTTGATGCTTTGTAATGGTAAAAATTGTGTTGTTGTTGTTGTTGTTGTTGTTGTTGTTAGGTGTCTTTGAGTCACGTCTGAATCATAGCAACCCTAATATGGTTTTCAATGGCTGGTTGCTTTGGGATCGCTTCAAAAGTGGATTGTAATAGTCTTCTCCCATTTTTGCAGTGCTGGGGGTCAAACCCAGGTCCTCAGGAAGCAGCACTCTACCAACTGAGCTAAACCCTAACCCATGTTAAAAAACAATAGCAAGTAAAAATTGTATTCAAATCAGAAATCCTGCCAATACATATTATTTTGGTTGGACAGAACTGTATAAATGGTAAATCAGTTAAGTCAAAGTGTAAAACTAATTTTTTTAGGAAAAATTTGAATAATTTTTGAAGTCAAATACAGTATAATTTGTTAAAGTGTATGTGATCCATGCATTCTTGCCCTCAAAATACCAATTTTTTGCAATTCAAATCTTTCAACTTGCAAGTAAAAGACACACTTAGGTTCCCCTACTTGATGGACTTTTATTTCGAGACTACTCAGGGAGATAATGAAGTGAGGGAAACTATCTTTCCAGTGAAAACTTCAGGTGTCCAAAATAACTGCATTTCTCTTCATAATGCCTCATCAGTAATCTGCCATAACAAGGACTTAGTTTATTCATGGCTCAGCTTGTACCTCTATGATTCAACTACTGATTAGTTCTCTGCTTTCTATTTTACCGAACAATGTCTGATTGCTATAGACTCTATCTACAGTCTTTCACTTACTATCACCTCTTTATATCTTTTGACTTCTACTGTCTAAATCTCTTATAATATCCCATTAAAATATTCCAAAAGTGCTTTCTTCAATTATCTATTTAAATGTCACCTGCACCACTTAAGAGACAAAGCAAAAGTTTTGACGTCTATTCCCAGTTCAGAAGAGCTCATAATCACAGCTCTAGAGTGTGGTAGCATGACAGTGAATTCTGGCTTTGTGAACTTTAGCCTCCTACTCCATATATTCTTGTGCCATCTTCATTATAATGTAAATATGATACAGCTTGCAAAACTTAAATGATGTTTTGCTAGTGTAAATTATTTTCATTTTTATATAAAAGATATATAATAGCACAGGACTAGTCAGATATGCAAAAAAGAATGGAACATTTCACATTGTCTTTAGCTTCTTAAAGTGTTCCCAGTAAACTGAGTTGTAAGAAATATTTACTCCTAACAAGTAAAAGTCCAATCTCACTTAAACCTAAAAGGATTTATGTGCCTTCAAAGGACAGGATGATGAACCTTATTTAAATTTTGTTTTTGCTTATTTAGATTTTGTTTTTGACTTATTACAAAGTAGATGACAACAGTTCAAAGATTTATGACAAAGGTATGTAAACATTTGTGTGGATAAAGTCTGTGGCTTTATTCTTAGATTATTTTCTATTTTAACTGTTGGTTCCACCCATGGGGAGTAAAGAAACCCCAAATGAGAACTACTGATCCAAAAGCATCCCTGTTTTTACTTGCCATTAAGGAGAAGTTGGAGTATAGAGTCTCTCAAGGATTCACCTATGATTATGCAAATCCAACACCAAGTCACAGTTATATTATCCTGGATTTGTTCTCTTGTGCATTATGAAATGTGGAGAACATATGGACAAGACTTAACCTAACACATCCTCTTGTACATCAAATCAATAGAATCACTTTAAGTTCAGTCTGTTAGAGAAACTAATGAACAGGTTCTTAGAGAATCTGTCCATTGATGTAGGCTGTGTATGAAAGATGCCTACATATTTTTATGATAGCAATTTTGAGGAGAATGGCTTTCTTGTTTATGTCTTGTTTCCCGTTATTTTCTGATGTTTGATTGTGCCATCTTCTTACCATTGGTTTCTAAGCTTTAAGCTGTGCCCAAATTGAGTCTACTGAGAACAAATAGAGTTTCCATTCAGCACCTATTTTTGCTTCTGCATGTCCAGCTCTCACAGCTGTAGTTATACTCTCCATGGCCTCCATTGCCTGACCTCAGGCTGTGCTGTCCTCCTTGCTTTTCTGGAGATGTGCAAAAACATGTTGGCCTTTTGCAAAACAAAGCATTATTTCTGTGCTGTACAAAAATCTCTCCATTACTGTTTTTCTGTTGCCCTTGAGTGCAAAAGGTACACAGACAGCTAAACCCTTCTGGGTTTTTCTTATTTATTTATTTGTTTGTTTGTTTGTTTATTCTGTACAAGGGATGGAGGAACTGATCCTAGGGCATTGTGTGTAATTTTTCGAGCACTCTTCCACTGGGCGGCACCTGTCAGCCCCTATCTTTATTTTTTATCTTGAGAAAGTCTCCTAAATTATGCAGTCTATCTGGAACCTGAAATTCTTCTTTCTTGCTTCCAGAGTGACTGAGATTACAGGTGCCTAGCTGCCTTTTATGTTTTTCAAAGTCTGTTTTTATCTTACTAATTCCTCCGGTATTAACTCTGCTCTGCATTTCTCTTATCTTTTTTTCTGAAGGAATGTTAAACTGGCTTTTTGTATGGGAATACACTTTATTCCATATTCTAGATTTTATGTATCCTTTGCTTATTATGAAATTCTATTACCCAAATTGACCAAGTATGTCTCTAATTACATACTTGGAGCTGTTGGAGTTTAGAAAATCTATCCCCTCCATTTCAATGATCTCATTCAGTAGCTCTATATATGTTTTTGGAGAAGAATTTGGCAATCCACTTCCATAGCAATCCTGAAACAATGAGCCACTTAAAACCCTATGAGGATCCCTCTGAGTCAGATCCAACATGAGGGCACCTAACAACAAAACCAACATCTGTATATGCTAAAATTTAGTGGGCTAAATCAAGAACCATTTACTACTTACAAATGATTCTGCAGGTTTCTTGGGCCTGGTAGGCAAAATTTTCTGCTCCAAGTGATATCTAATGAGGCTACAGTAATCTGGAAACTCATCTGTGCTGAGATGTTCAAGACGATTTCTGCACATGGCTGGCAGATGATTCTAGTCATTGGCTTGGAAGTGATCTCTGGTTGTTGACCAGAGATGCTTCTTGTTCTTGAAGTGGTCTCTCCATGTAGTTTAAGCTATTTCTAGCTTTAAAGGTGAGTTCTGAGAATGTAAAAATTGAAAATAGTGATTTCCTAAGGTCTATCCACAGAGTTAAGTAGCATCACTTTGTTACATTTTTTAGACAAAACATATCACAATGTCACCATACAGTCAGTTAAAAGGAACCTATATTCTACCTCTTGATAGGAGTAACAAATTATTTGTTTCCATTTTTAATTCTGAAACTCCTTACTTATACTCAATTCCAAAGACTATTCTATCACTCTAGACTACCCTCAAATCTAACATGACTCTGAGCACTCTGTAATAAGTTTGTTGTTTTAGTGCTATTTTGAGAAAACCTAAATTTTCATTCAATGTATTTGTACCAATATTTACAAATAATAAAACATGCCTGTTTAATGTTCAAATATATCATCCAATCAGAACTAATTTAAGTAAAATTAGAATTGCATTTGCATCAAGGAAACAGACACTGAATAAATTAAATTAGAAGAGATGCAGTTATTCTGGGACTCTAAAATTGATAACTTCATATCACGAAAGGTTGCCTGTGATGAAGCTCCATTGGCAATTAGGCATAATAATTTGGGATGTTCCTAGTAATTTCACACTCAATAGGAAATTGTGTAAGCAAAAAGATCCAACGTACTTCCCATCTGTCCTTTGGAAATATTCAAGGAAGTTCTCTTTTACAAATTCCAAATAATTGAAAAGCCAGAGGTGGAGAGGAAAGATAACAATTGAATTTGAAATGATGGAGAATATTTCTGATCCAGATGTATTAAAATAACTGTTAACTTGTATATAGGTCTTATTAAATAAAAATTAATTTTAGGAAAGGTAGGTAAGTACAATTAACATGGGGATTTAGCTCCATTGGTAGAGTGCCACTCTGAGTTCTCTGATCCCTCAGTTCAATCCCCAGCACTGCAAAAAATGGGAGAAGGACATGGTAACCTCCCAAAGAAATCTCAAAAACCTCAACCACTGAAAACCTTGTAAGGACCATATGAATCAGACCCAACTTGACAACACGTAACAACAACAAGACGGCAATCTCTTGAAAATAGATGTGATTACTAATACTGTGAAGTTGATATTGAGGTCTCTTTTGATGCCCCTGCCTTCCCAACTGCTAACTCTACTGCTGCTACACCCATACTGATTCAGATTTACATAGGCATGAACTGGTTGGGAAAACTGTTTTTAAAATTATCCTTTTCTAAAATCATCAAGATTAATTTCCTAGGTCCTCATTTATTCTATAATTCCAAAACTCATGTGTGTAGACATATATAGAGTGTAGTCTTTTGGGATTGACTTTTTTTCACTCAGTGCAATTCTCTGGAGAATTATCCATGTTGTTTGAAAATCAGTAGTCAGTTTCTTCACTGTTGCTGAGAAGGATGTCAAATAAGAGATGTACAACTTTTATACTCTTTCACCTGTTGAAATATATCAGGGCATATTTCAAATTTGATTTTCATCAATAAAGCTTATAAGGACAGTCTTATGTTTCCATGTTGTCGTTAACTAAAATTTTCTTTGCTCTAGGTTAAACATGCAGGGGTTCAAGTGATGTATCATAGAGTAGTTTCCTGTCTATCTATTTAAAAAACTACTAAATTGCTCTGTACAATATATTTTGAAATTTAATTATTTTTGAAAGATGGAATGTATTCCATTTTTATATTATAATAATTGAATTGGTAGATAAATATAGTGAGAATTCTTGAAGACTGATGAGATTATCCAATATTTTCTCATTCCATTAAATTATGGCTTAAAATATTTTGCCAAGAAATTTTAAAAACTACGCTATAAAAAATTTTTTTGTACAGTAAGCAAAAAAATTTTTGAAGTTCTATAACCTTTATCATTACTTTTCTTTTAGTAACTTAAAAAGAAACAAAATGAAAAAAGTTTTGATAATCAGGTTGGTGTGGATCACAGAATAGTGATGACACAATTTTGAAATGTACAAATAGTAACTGAATAGCAAATAATTTATTAAGCTCAAATTATAACTAATCAATTCAAGAAAATAAATAATACTATCCCCAATATTTACAAAAATCATATGTTCATACAGCTAAAAGTGCATTAAGAAAAAGTCTTTAAAAAGAATAAATTTAAATGTGAAAAATTTATACTTATTCAAAAAATACAATCAAAGAATTGGGCTCAATATGGGATGATTATTTTTTGTAGGTATCATGTGTTTCCCCTTTTCAGTGTATATTTTCCTCATCTATAATTAGTAATCAATATAGTCAAATTAATTTGAATTTAAAAGTGGGGCTCACAAAAATAATAGACAAGTGATGCACTGATATCCTTCTTATAAAAAGCTTACAAAGAATATTTACAATAAATGTAATATAAAAATCTATGTAAGGAAATACTGTATCATTTGTATAATGTTTGGTTTTAAAGTATAATTTAAAGGGACTCAAAGACAATTGTACACACTGTGGTTCACTTGAATTTGATTAATTTTCATAAATACAAAACACACACTTTTATAATTGTCTACAGTTTATTTTTTCAAAATGAAACTATGCACACACACACATACACACATGGATGCACACATAAACATGTATGCACACACCCTGAGGATATACTTAGGCTACTTTTTGGCTGTGACAAATAAAAGAGCCTGTTCTCCCATATATAGATCTCATAATTCTGTCATATTGTAGACATTTATTGCACAGAACAGATATTGCACAGAGAATAACATTTCATGTTATTTCCCCTCGCACCTGTGTCCAACAGAGCAACATAATGAGGGAGAGAGACACTCCTGCAATGTGGTGTGTTTGTACATAGAAGAGTATGTGCAAAACCTGCTGGCCTGTCACTCTTCCCACATTTTCTCTTTGGAGTATAGGAAGAGATTCCTTGTTTTTCACAGCACTGAAATGCAAGCAAATAGCACCAAGGGTTCGGTGGGTGATGTTCTCACTCTTCATTATAATTTGTTTATTTCCTTTGCCCAGAATGCATGGAATATTTAAGAAACCTTAGAAACTCAAGGTGAGTTTTCCACCCAAATACCCACTTCTTGGTTTTACATAGTTCTGGCGTCTAGCAAAATTTTTCAAATATATGCTACTCCATGTACCACTCTACTGTAATCCACTGGCTAGCATCAAATCTTTCCAGCTTGTCTTATGTAACATTTGTTTAAAGTTACTGTCAAACTTTCAATATTGACCCGAGCCAACACCAGAGACCTGCATCATCCCAGCTAAAAAAATCTGAAGATTTATCAGGGTCTACTTTAGAAAGCCAAGTAACATGCTTCATAGGTGGCTTTTCCAACTTATCTATGTGTTACTCTAGTGATAGCAAAATGGAGACTTCTCTTTTGGCCCTAGTATTAGAAGTTTAGGATATCATTACTATTAATAACAACTCTGTCCAATGATGTAAAGAGAATTTGATTGCCTTCCTGGACTAAGAAGTTGCCATTGCACATTTCACCTAGAGATTTATACAAATATTATAATTCGTTCATATTTGAATGAGTCCCTTTGCAGTTAAAAGTGTTCACACAATACATATGAATAATGAGTCCGGTATCTCTATAGGAATATTCCTGAATAAACGAAAGTAGTTTTGTTTTCAAGAGATCTATGCAGATTTTCAGGGATCTATGATATATTTATGTTGTTTTTTTCTATTTAAAATACTCTTAACATGTAAATGGTATTTTTTGTTTGTTCATTTTCAATCTTGTCCCTTTTATTGATGGCAAAAGTCAGATTCTGTCTCCCACACAGGAAGCACAATCCCAAAGGTGCACATGGTGATTTTAGAAATTATTATTTACAATTGTCTCTCCCCATTCCATTCAAACAAAATACGCACCAGTCAGCATGCACAACTCAACAGTGTCTCCCACATATTTCCATTGGGGTCTTCTAAGCAAGCATGTATGTTTGGGTTTTCCAACTTATTCTGCATGGTTGAATCAGATCCTTGTTGTCAAAAGAACTGCCCAAGAACAGTAAGTTTAATGTCACACTTATACAGGACAATAATTTTTAGATCCTGACAGAATAACTGAGAATGGAGATAGGATTAAGATCTATGGACATTTGGTGTAGCATGGTCTGTTTCTTTGTCAGAGCCATCTGTTGAGAAATGAGAGATTCAGTGGAAAGTTACATCTATAGGTCTTCTGGCTAGGGAGAACAGCAATGTGCCATTGTCTTTGGTAGGAAGCTTCCAGAGGTAGTTGTGAAAAACAAGTTTCATCAATTTATTCCCTTCCTAATACTGTGATGATCTAAGATCATTCTTCTTAAGGTGCAAAGGACATTTCTGTCCTTCCATCTGGCTAATTCCATCCTTTTCATTTGAGTAACTCTGTACCTCTGTTCCAATCATCTCATACTCTCACTTAGACCATACATCCAAATCACCTGGGTACAAAAGGGACAAAATATTTTATAGGCTTTAATTAGAATTAAGTTTGAATCCCCTAAATATTTTTCAGTTAGGTTCCCAAAGACAAGAACCTGGATTTGCTGCTAGGATACAGAAGGGCAAATGATACTGAGAAAAGACAAGACTGCATCCAAAATTTTTGTATAGATTATTATAAAGCATTCTTCTATGTAAACAGCCTGGAGAAGAAATCTTTTCCTGAACAACTATCTTTAATGGCTAAACTGCCCTACATTTGTGTGTGTGTGTGTGTATGTGTGTGTGTGTGTGTGTGTGTATGTATGAATATTAGGAAAAATATTATCAGCAGAGTCAATTCTGAGCCAAATTTTGAGTAGGCACTCCAATGCTGAATAATACAGATCAATGGAAAGAATAGAGAGCCCAGAGATAATCACATGCATTTACAACAAAGTGATTCGTTACAAAGGAACCAAGAACACACAATGAGAAAATGACAATATCTTTAATAGTGTTGAGAAAACTGGATGCCTATGTGCAGGGATAAAACTAGAACTCTACCTCATATGAGTTTCAGATATCAACTCAAAATATATTAAAAACTTAAATGTAAGACACCCACCAAACCATTAATAGGAAACAGAGCAGAAATACTTCATAATACTGGCATGGGCCAAGATTTGTAGTTATGACCCAAATGCATAGACAACAAAAGCAAAATATTGAAATGTGGAATTATATCAAGTTGAAAAGCTTCTGTATAGCAAAAAAGCAATCAACAGAACAAAATAATAACTGATAAGATGGAAGAAAATACTTGCAGACTATATTTTCAGCAGAGGATAATATCTAGAATATAGACAAAACTCACTAGCTAAATAAATTTAAAATAATAAATATATCAAAAAACTCAATTTTAGAATGGCTAAAGATCTTAAGAGACATATTAAAGAAGGAATATTAATGTCCGGCTGAAGTATGAAAGAGGTTAAACATCAGCCAGGTGCAGTGGCTCACACCTGTAATCCCAGCAACTCCAGAGGCAGAGGCAGGAGGAACACAAGATCCTCCACAGACCAGAGGCAATTTATGTAATTTAGAGAGACTCTGTCTCAAAAAAATAAAAAAAAATAAAAAAAAAGGACTAGGGGTACAAAAAAAAATGTTAAATGTCACTAACCATAAGACAAATGCATATCAAGCTACAATGAAATACTATCTCATCCTAATTATAATAACTATTATCAAAAAGACAAAAAGTTATAAAATTAGTGTAATTTTGTAAATTAGTACAACCATTATGTAAAATAGTATGGAATTTCCTTGTTGTTGTTGTTAGGTGCCATCGAGTCATGTCTGACTCACAATGACCCTCATGGGGTTTTCAATGGCAGATTGTTTCAGGGTTGCCTTGGGAGTGGGTTGCCATATCTGTCTACCATTTTTGAGGTGCTGGGAATCGAACTCAGGACCTCAGAGACTGCAGAGCAGCACTTTACCAACTGAACTAAATCCCAGCCGAGAATTTCCTTAGAAAACTATAAATACGAGATCTTGTGATCCAGCCATCTTATTATTTATACACCCAAAAAGAGTAAAATCATCATGCCAAAGAGACACTTGCACTCTCATGTTTATCGCACAATCATTCACAATAGCTAGAATATGGAGGCAGCCTGAAAGAATTCCATCAACAAATAAATGAGTAAAGAAATTGTCACACACACACACACACACACACACACACACACACAGACATACACACACACATCACCATGTGTACAAACAATAGAATATTATAAACCTTTAAAAATGGATAAATCTTGTCATTCCCAAAAACATGGATCACTCTGCAGGATATCATATTAAGTGAAATATGCCATGCATGAAGAGACAAACATTGCAAGATTACAGTCATATGTAGAATCTAAAAAAATATTTAATCTTACAGAAGTTCAACAGTAGAAGGGTGATTATCAGAAACTGGAAGAATAGCAAGGAAGGAGTACGGGGAAAGGTTTGTCAATGGGTACAAAATTATTTTTAGATAGGAAGAGAAATTTCTGGTGTTCCAAGGTACAGCAATGTGAATATAATTAACAATAATGAATTATATATCTCAAAAGAGTTATAAAAAAGAATTTTCAATGTACTTGTTGTAAATAAATTATACAAGTTTGAGATGTTAGACATGCTAATTACTTTGAGTTGATCATTACTCAATGTATGCATAAAAATATGTGTCAGTAAATAATTTAAAATAATAATAAATTGTAACAATTTCTGATGCCTCGGAAGGTAAAGAATAGGAGATATCCATCTAATACTTAGACTTTCAGCCAAAGATATTTACTACCTTTAGGCATAAAATTATCATTGTCAAACTTCAGTCTGCAAAACTCAATTCATAAGGCACATTAGTTTCAAGGACCTCAGGATGATAATACTCTGGATAGAATAATCTGTCTGGAGCAGCATAGCAATTCCCTAATCTGTAAAAGTATTAATAACAGCAAGTCCCTGGTGAAGGCCCTGAGAAAGGAAAGATCTGACATATATGGTCTGTTTAAAATGTGTAGGGACTCATGCCATCTGGAATCTAACCTTCTTCACCCTGAGAAAAACAAGTCTTCAGTTGACAAGAGTCATAAATCTATCCTGAAGTGGTAGATTTTGCAACAGAAATACAGAGTCTATGCTTTTGTATCTAGTCTGTGATGGAGAAGAAGTGCCCCTTTCTAGCACAGTGATGAATCCATGCAGCCTTACAGCAACCTGGACAGCACATGCTAGAATAGTAGTTTGATTTTCACTGGGCTCATCAGAGAATAGGCCTTCCCCTGGGTATCAACAAGAGGGAGCAACATGGTTCAGTCAGCAGCTATTGCATTCAATAATTCATGGTCCAAAGAGATGTCCTTAAATTGCAATAACCTGTTACAAATAGCTGGCTGGGGGATCTTCTGTTCTACCTGGATAAAAATTGTGATAGGCAAGTTGCAGCTCCCCTAACATTGATTGCCTTCAGTTCTTCAATATGGGCTTCCCAAGCCCAGGGGCTTGCAACTCTAAGCTTTAAGAACCAGAGGAATATGGCTAGAAGATTTCAAAGCCTCTTACTGATCCATGTGCTCAAGTCAGAGACGTATTACCCAGAGCTTAGTGTGCCAACATACAGCAGCCAGATTTACAGTTGTTGAATTTTAGTATTGGTTCTCTCTGCTCTATATTCCTTGATGGTTTTCTTGAACTCTTCCAGCAACCAGTACTTGTGGTTTTGGTGGCCTTAGATTGTGCCTTTGGCTTTTTAGAGTCTCTTATCTTTCATAGTCATAGCTTCCCCGGTATCTCTTGTCTTCTTCATATCGCCACTCCCTTTCTTAGCTTCCTGCAGATTCTGCCCTCAGTCTCTCTCTGAACTCTCATCCATTTCTTGGTATGGTAGCTATGAGATTTGGGTATCATGGCCTCCGTTCTTAGACTCTCTTAAACTACTCAGCCACTTCCTCATTACTACTGCTACTACTGTGACTGCCACTAGAATTGGCTAGGAGCCCTGGGTTTTTGTCTACTTTTTGTGGACAGATCAACCTGCTCTACCTGTGATAAAGACCATAGGTAGGACAAAGACAATCCTGCAGAAGCCCTTCTTAGGGTTGAACATTGTAGCAAAAGGGGATAGCACATAGGAAAATAGCCTTCCAGACTAGCCCCAAAGGAGTGGCAGTCTTCTTAGCCAGAGGGGGAGGGTGACATGCTTAGGAATGGATTATAATTTCATCAATCACAGGACAACTTCCAATTCCACCAGTTTTAAGCATCTCATAGAGACCAATCACAAGCCTCGCAGTGCATAAATAGTCAATCTTTCTGCTAAGTCACTGGGGATCTACCCCCCCTCCCTTCCTGAGAAGGACTAGCTGCAAGTTGAGAAGAGTCATCTAGAGATCACCAAAGCTTATCTTGCCTGGAGCAGGGTCTTCCAAAGCAGACGCAATTTGCCTGGGGAAGTCATGATTGGATCAAGACCTCCTGAAGCAGAAGTTTGTGGCTTCCCCAGCACCTTAGTTATGATTGCAGTGATTCTTGCAGCTGTAGAGTCCTCTCCTCAAGGCATCCATGAAGTGTTCAAAGTACTTAGGTCGCCATGATGGTGTAGCCAGTCACTAAAAGAGGGTCTACTTGGTTAACATCTTCTGGCTCAAGGTAGCCAAACATAAGGGGAAAGACTGACAGCTGTCAGTCAAAGGGCCAAATTGTTTCCAATCCCAACAATTTAACTTATTTGAAATTAAAGTGAAAGAAAAAGGTAAAGAGTGCATATAGTAAAGACCTATCATTAACATTAGCATCCTATTAGTTTTTGTGTGTGCAAGCTACCTCTGGCATTGAACTCAAGATAGTCTTGCCTCAGTCTGTCTACTAGCTGGAATTACATTATGGGCATGTGTCAAGGCATCTGGCAACATTAGCATACCTAACACTCTTTAATTCTTCTCTACTCCTAGCCAAGTACACTAAGGGAGAGTTGAGTCATTCTATCTGTCTCACTAGTGCCTGAGTTCTGCCAACTGAGAAAAATAAATACTGCCTGCTTATATCTGAGCTTAGCTGGTAATGAGACTAACATAGCAGATACCCTTTGGTTATAGTTCCTTAAACAAAAACCATGTATTCCAGAGGATCCTTTATTTACTTATGCACTTATTTTGCAGTACTGGGAGTGGAACCCAGGCCCATCGCATGCTAGACAAGTGCACTATCACAGCCACATGCCCAGCCCCTTTTCCAGTTTTTACAGGGTCTCACTAAGTTGCATGGCTTCCTTTGGCCTTAAACTCATGATTCTCCTTCCTTAGCCTCCTGAGTTGCTGTTATTACAGTGTGTGCTGACAGCCTACAGGGATTCTCTATTGATTAATGATTTCACTGACCCGGTGGGTTTGCTTCAGGTACTGAAAATATGTAGGAGAATTAGAACATATGTAAAAATAGAAAAAAGTAGAGGTCTTTTAAATCTACCTCTCCAACAGTATCTATTTATTAGAGAGCAATAATTAGTTGCATAGTAAATTTTATACAAGTCTTTAAGTCTATACCACCAATAGTATCTAAGTAGTTACTATTTTATTACAGAGAAATAATTACAGAGCAATAAGTAAAATTTATGTCAATTAGATATGACTGAGATTTTACAATGCATGAAAAGTGGATGAAAATGTTCAGAAAATATCTATTGACATAGAGAAGGCAAAATTCTGTGTGTTGTGTATTGACTGCCACATCAAGGACTACATGGATGTAGACAAAAAGGAACCAAGAAGAGATAGAAGAGGAGCTGGTTATTATCAGTGACAACTATTGCTGTGAGTCACAGAGTCCCTCTTCAAGGTTCTTGATCTTATTGATAACAGAACTTAAAAATGGACAGAAAAGCACTTGAAGATAGTTTATTGAAGTTAAAGAAAAGGAGAGAGGCCCTGAGCATTATAGCAATTAGGGTTGGGATTTTGGTCAGTGCTAGAAGAAAGGAGATGGAAGAGGGGCAGAAAGTTACTCTTTCTAAGTTACAGTCTAAAAGGAGACAGACCCACCAGGGGAGGTCTGCCAATAACTACGTGTACACTTTCTGAGACAGAAGTCAGAAAGCAGGCAGGCCCAGCAGTAAAGGTCTGTCAGCAATGACATCAAGGGGTGGGCCTTTTGAGGTTTATAACTCTACCTCTCACTAAGGGAACAATTATTCCTCACATTTCTTTATCATATTCTCAGGGGCTGTCATATTTCATCTAATTTTTTTGGCTTAGGTTGGCCTTTTTAGACCAAAATTTTTACATATTTTTCTTTTTTTTCCCCCAATGCAGGAAAAGTCTTTGTTCAAAGGAGGAACCCCTGCCTAGCCCAGACAGGGAGGCACCTGTTGTGTTCATCTTTAAAGGGTGTTACTGGCCACCGACCAGGCCATGTGGAGTGGGGATTATCTACCAGCAATCATGCTCTTTGCAAAGGATATTTTTTACCAAGGCAGGACTGCCCACCAATCAAGCTGTTTCTCAGAGGAAGGTAACACATTGATATTCATGTCTCAAATGGTGCCTGGGATGCAGATGGCTATGGAGCTCTTTTATTCCCTTTCTTCCTGCCCAGCACCCCCTACTGGAAAGCACTGAATAATTTAAGTATTCCTGAAAGTGCAGGCCACCCAAATTATAAACTGAACAAAATATGGCAACACAGGAGAAGCTTTTTTACGATTAAGTTAAGCTGGGCTCAGAACAAAAAGTAAATGAGGTTATTCTTTACTAGAGTAGATTTATTTTCCTTATTGTCCTAGATAGATGCTACATAAAATAATGGATGACTTAAAAACAGAGAAAAAGGTGAAAGTTCTGAAGTATGTTAGGAAATAGTGGAACTGCAGAAATGTTTAATCAATTCATACAATTAAAAAATGATACACACTGACATCTCATTTCTAATCATTAAGGCAAAGTAAAATTTTTGTGGACTTAATGTTTTGGGTATGTCTTAGTACGCAGGCTGGTAGGTTAAAAAGAAATGGTTGTAACTTCAAGATGTTTACTCAAGAACATAGTGAATCTATAAACATGATCAAAATCTCTTCTCCTTCTTCCACAAATTTAAAAATATTTTTAGCCGTTATAAGATTTATGTGAAGCCGGGTGCTATGGCACATGCCTATAATCCCAGCGGCTCGGGAGACGGAGACAGGAGGATCACAAATTCAGGACCGGAGGCAGTAGTCTGTGTAATTTAGGACCACTGAGGGTACAGCTCAGTGGTCCAGAACTTGCAGAGCATGCAAGAGCGAGGCATTGGGTTCAACCCCCAGTACCACAAAAAAAAAAAAAAAGACTTATTTGGAAAAATGATGGATTTTTGAAAGATAAAGTATTATTCTGAATAATAAATCGGATGAAAATTATTTTCCACAATAGGGAGGATTAGAAGATACATAAATAGTACTTGTTGTTAAGTGCCATTAAGTAAGGTCTGACTTAGAATGGCCCTACATACAACATAACAAAACACTACCTGTCTCTTTGACATAATTGAGGATTGGCAAAACTTTCCTCTAAGTATGAAAACCCATTACTCAATTTTTTAATACTGTTAATTGATGCTGAATCCACTCAAAGTATAAATAAAATATTCTTTCTGGGTATGGTGATACATGCCAGTAATCACAAGATTCATGAAGATCTTAAGTTCAAGGCCAGCCGTACTTTATACAATTTAGCAAGACACTGTCTCAACATAAAAAAGGGGCTGGAGGTGCATCTCAGTTAAAGAAACACTTGCAAAGTATACACAAGGCCCTGGGTTCAAACTTTTGTTGTTGTTGTTGCTGTTAGGTGCCATCAAGTCGAGTCCAACTCGTAGCAACCCTATGTACAGCAGATTGAAACACTTCTCGATTCTGTGCCAGCCACAAAATCTTATTTATTTTTAAGATCATTGTTGCAAACACTGTGTCAATCCATCTGGTGGAGGGTTTTCTTTTTTTCCGTTGACCTGCCACTCTTCCAAACATGATGTCCTTCTCCAGGGACTGTTCTCTCCTGACTACATGTCCGAAATATGTAAAACGCAGTTTGGCCATTTTTGCTTCCAAGGAGCACTCTGGTTGTACCTCTTCTAGGACAGATCTGTTGGTTCTTTTGGCAGCTCATGGTATATTCAATAGATGTCTCCAGTACCACAATTCAAAACCATCAATTCTTCTCCTGTCTCCCTTGTTCAATGCCCAGCTTTCACAACCATGTGATACTACTGAAAATACCATGGCATGAGTCAGAAACACCTTCGTCTTCAATGTGACATTTTTACTTTTCAATACTCTAAAGAGATCTTTTGCCACAGCTTTTCCTAGAGCAGTTCATCTTTTGATTTTTTGACTGCTGCTTCCACAGGTGTTGATCATAGAGCCAAGCAAAGCAAAATCTTGGACAACCTCAATCTTTTCTCCATTTATTGTGAAGTTGCATACTGGCCCAGTCGTAAGGACTTTTGTTTTGTTGTTGTTTAGTCACAGCCCATATTGAAGGCTGTGATCTTTGATCTTCATCAGTAAATATTTTAAATCCTCTTCACTTTCAGCAAGCAGGTTATTAATGAGTCTTCCTCCAATCCAGATGCAGCACATTCTTACTCATAAAGACCAGCTTCTCGGATTATTTTCTGAGCATATAAATTAAAGAGATATGGTGAAAGTATACTGCATATTTGTAATTATATTTGTATATTGTATATTTGTATTTATATTTGTGTATTTAGTTTTATATATTTATATAATCTATGTAAAATATATATAATATGCATATATACATATATATAATATATGTATAATTTGTTGTTAGATGTCATCAAGTTGGGTCCAACTCATAGTGACCTTCACAGGGTTTTCAGTGGCTGATTGTTTCAGCATTGCTTCAGGAGAGGATTGCCACATTCTTCTCCCATTTTTATGTTACTGGGGATCCAACCCAGGGCCTCAGAGAATATTTAAAAAGTACTTTGCCAACTGAGCTAATGTTTGAATGTTTGCTCTGCACTCTCTGAGGCCTTGAAGTTCGACCCACAGCACTGCAAAATGGGAAGACCTGTCAGCCCATACCTGAAACAGTCAGCCATCAAAAACCCTATGAATAGCAGAGAAGCACTGACATAGTACTGGGCATGGCACAGTGCCAAAGAGTGTTTGGTTCTGTTGTACGTAGGGTTGCTATGAGTCAGACTCGATTCATCAACACCTAATATATCTGCCTGCAGCCATAGCCCTGTGGCATCCGATCCCGTCAGATCTCAGAAGCTAAGCAGGGTCGGGCCTGGTTAGTACCTGGATGGGAGACCGCCTGGGAACACCAGAAGCTGTAGGCTTGGGAGAAGGACCTGGCAACCCCCTCCCAAAAATCAATCTGCCATTGAAATCCCTAAGCACAGCAGAGTGTTTCCCTTGTTGTACAGAGGGTCGCTATGTGTCAGATACCGACTCGATGGCACCTAACAACAACAATAATATATCTATATCTATATATCTATATAGGGGTGTGTGTGTGTGTGTGTGTATTCTCTATGAGTTCTAATAATTGGTAATGGAATATTTTGTGCCTGAATTTGTGATAAGAAATACAACACTTTTATAGGTTGCTTTTGCTCCCCTTCTCTAGTGAGTGTGTAGTTTAGAGACCCCTTGTACTTTTACTTTGTTTCCTGTTATTCTATCTTTTTTAAAAAAAGAATATATTATTCCATTAGTTTTCATTATGTGTGATTTTCTATTCTGTGATGTATTTAAAATAATGGAACCCAGGAGTGTAATTTTGCTGGCATCTATACAACTACTACAAATAGTGCTGGCCCATAGGTCTTTAAATACAATATCCTCTAACAGCATGTATTCAATAGCCTAGGTGTGCTTTCCTTTGTTATTATTACAGGAGACCATTAATTTACCTTTCAGCCATAAAGTGGATATATTACTTTAAATTATTATAGTTTTTAAAAACTTTCCTTTTGAGATTGATTGAGCTTAATTAAATGTATAAAAATAGGATAGCATTAGCATTATCTCAATATAGACAGATGAGAATGATAACTTTACTAATAGGATATTTCTATTTCTATGCCCTACATTCTCACAAGGTATTGTAATTAATGGGTTCATTTAAATATTGTCATAAATAAAAATTTGATTATGGTGAATATACCATTTTTCACTTTATTATCCAGCTTTCCTTTTCTGGTACATTATTTCCACATTTGTAATTAGGCAAATTTATACTCAGTGTTAATCCTTAACTGGTATCGTAGGGTCAAATTAAACCCCAGGATAGGTGCTGGACATGGGTACTATAACACTTCCCTAAGCATGATTATGTAAGGTCATATGTGACACCAGAAGCAAGATATCAGTTAAGGGTTAAGTTTCCATCCATACATTATCAACACTAAAACTATTCCTAATTTTGCTATTCTTCTACTTTCCATTCCAGTTCTGTCTCCAACTCAAGACCTGTCCCATTCACTATTATTTCAAGTTTAACATTTCCTGAAGGAACATACATTAGTTGAAGTTAATAGAATGGCATTTGTATTACTTAAAGATAGTTTTTGTTACATGTGAAGTTGTCAATGAAGACAACAAATTCAATGAAAAGCAAATGTTGTACTAACATAATAACAAGCAAAGATCATAGAATTTAAGAAATCCTCAATAAAAACTATATGAATGGCCAGTGCAGTAATGAGATTGGATAATGTAAACTGCAATTATCCTACATAAATACGTAGAACAACAAAGTAATATAAGTGATAGCTCTATCATTTCCAAAGCAAGGAGCCCTGGACTCTTTAACAATTTTATCATCCTCACACATCTGATAAAGCATTATACTTTTTCTATTGTTTTATTTAATGAAAAATCTTTAAAAGATGGAATACTTTAAGTTTATGGTGATTATTTTTAGTTTCACCATGTGTCTGCATATTTCTCACAGATAATGAATGCAGACTCAGTAAAAAAATAAATTAATACAGAGTAAGTGTTGTTGTTGTTAGGCGTCATTGAGTTGGTATCCATCTCACAGCGACACTACCTACAAAACGCAAAACACTATTGTCAGTGCTTCTCTGCTTTTCATAGGATTTTCAGTGGCTGATTGCTTTTTGATAGTGGGTTGCTAGGTCCTTCTCACAATACAGAGTAATAGGTTATTGTTAAGTAATAATATTCCTGGAGAGCTGTTACATAATAGGCTATCTTATGAGTCTTCTTATTTAAAAAGATGAAAACTTAAAAGTCACTACAGTAACAACACAAAATGATGGTAAAATGTAATAACTGACAAGAGTCTTATTCATTGCTGATTCAAATGAAAATGAGAAGGCCATAGGAAGACAGGTTAAAATATTTGACAATGCTCCACACTCCATACCATAAAATCTAGCAATTACTTTCCTTGGTATTTACCTAAAGGGAGTTTAAAATTTATGTCCACACAAAACCTGTACATAGATGTTTATAACAACTTTATACATAATTGGTAAAACTTTAAAATAACTAAAGTGATCTTTAGTAGGTGAATGGATAAGCAAACTCTGGTACATCCAAACAATGAAATAGTATTGAGTACTAAAAGGAAATAAGTTATCATGTCAGTCACCATGGTGCACACTGTAATCCCAGCTTCAAGATGCTGAGGCAGGAAGATTGTAGGATTGAGACAAGAGTCAGGATGCACAGTTTACTGAAAATCTGTCTCAAAATAAAAGAAAATAAAAAAGGACTTGCAGGTGAACTTCAGTGGTAGAGTGCTTGCGTAGCAAGCACAAGGCCCTGGGTTCTGTTGGAATTCTATTCCAAGCAACACACACACACACACACACACACACACACACACACACACACACACACACTTAAGCTATAAGAAAACAAAAAACTTAAATATATGCTATTAAGTGAAAGAAGACAGTACAAAAATGTTATCTATTCTATGATTCCAAATACATGATATTCTGGAAAAAGCAAAATGACCACGAAAGTTAAAAATAATCAATGGTTGCCAGCATTTGAGTGACAGGGATGTGTGATTAAGCAGATCACAGAGGATTTTAAGACAGTGAAAACACTCTGCATAGTACTATAAGGATGGATGCATATTATTATTAATCTGCCCAGACACATAGAATGTACAACAGGAAGAGTGCACTCTAGCATTAAAAAATATGGATTTTGTGTGATATTAATGTGTCAGTATAGCTGCATTAATTATAAAAGATGTGTCAGTCTGGTGGGGGATGTTAATGAAGAAGCCTGTGCATGCAGGGGGGCATAGGAGAATTTCTGTACCTTCTCCTCAATGTTGCTACAAACCTAAAATGACTTTAAGCAGTAAATTTTACATAAAGAAAACACAGGAACCTAATAAAATTACCTTTCTCAGCCCACTTTTGCAAACTTCTTGTTTTAAGTCAACTTTTAAACATTATGATTATATTATTTTTATTCCACTTAATAAGCTATGTGAATTTTGAGTCTAGTACAAAATCATTTTTTATTTAATTAGATCATACATATTTTTATGGGAGAATGATGTGACAATCCACTCCCAAAGCTATTTCAAAACAGCCATTGAAAACCCTACGAGGGTAGCTGGGAGTCAGGCCTGACTCAACGGCACCTAACAACAATGATGATACATATTTTCTTGTGTATGGACGGAATAAGAATATCATATTTTGCCTACTGAGAAAAGTTATGATTTATGAAAGATTAGATATTTCTCGGCATTCATTTTTATATGACTATTATAAGTATTAATGCTCATCATGTGATTTTGTTGCTTTGGCAACTAGATAGTACATGCAGAAACATTGTTTCAATAATAAAAACTATGAATTATCACGGTTAATCAATATTTTTATCAATATCACCTTTTCCCCTTAACCATATTGTCTCTTAAATCATGCTTCTGCTTATTGTTATTATATCTTTATATGCACTGTACACATTACTTCTATGTCAATTTCAATCACATTGGATGCAAATGTGAAGGTGGGAGTGAGAGTGATTTTGTTGGTCGTAGTGTTCTGTCTAAGGATGGGATTAACTTCAGTTGGAAGAGCACCTCTCTGCAGTCTCTGAAGTCTGGATTTCAATTCCCAGCACTGCAAAAATGATAGAAGGACATGGAGATCCACTCCTGACTCAATCCCAAAACAATTGTTGTTGTTGTTGTTGTTAGGTGCTGTCCAGTTGGTATCCGACTCATAGTGACCCTACATACAACAGGGGAAACACTATTGTCAGTGCTTCTCTGCTGTTCATAGGGTTTTCAATGGCAGATTGATTTTTGGGAGTGGGTTGCGAGGTCCGTCCCCCAAGCCTACAGCACCTGGTATTCCCAGGCGGTCTCCCATCCAAGTACTAACTAGGCCCTACCCTGCCTAACCTCAGAGATCTGACAGGATCAGATGCCACAGGCCTAAGGCTGCAGCCATTGAAAACCCTATAAGGGTCACTATGAGTCAGACACAACTCCAGGGCACCTAGCAACAACAACAGTGTTCTATCTAACCCTAACACCTGCTAAGGTATATAATGCAGTATATTTTTCATGTAGTGATGCTTTGTTTGTCTTGCTATGTACAAAGTACCTCCTGTTTGGTCCTTCTAGTTTTGTAGTCTCACATTCTTCTTTTGGCACAAGTTTGAGACATTTCGAAAGTCCCTGCTGAGATTTAATTGGTAACATATGAGTCTAACAGACCTGAGAGATGTATTTCTGTTCAGCTAAGAGCTTTTATTTTGTGTATAAACTATTAATAAATATATATTTTGAAACCAAAACAAGCGAAATATCTTACTAATAGTTTAAACTAAAACATGAAGACTTTTGCAACATAAAGAAATACCTTTAGATCCTTAAAAAAGACATGAGTCTTAGTGACCCAATGTCATTGATTATATTCCAGTTAGGGGATGTCTCCACTTAAGTGGTAAGATCCCATTTACTTTGCCAGTTCTTCTCTTAGTTGCATAGAACTCTGGAAGAATTTGCCAGTGATGAATCTGCTTTAGTCATCCAATACAGACATCTGTATGCTTGGACCTGAACTAAGACTTATTTTGGGATGCTCTTAATTTTGCCAAAATGGTGAATAATTTGCAGTCTCATCCTTCCATGATTATTTTTGCTTTCCAAAGGCTGCTTCATATCCCCTTATAGGAAAAGTGACCAAGAAGAGATCTTAAAGTACAAGTGAAAAGATCAAATGAAAGATGGCTTATCAGGGGCCTATTTGTTCCTGTTTCATTCATCACATTGTCAAAAATATATTTTATTTCCCTAACAGAAAGTATACATGTGTAAAAATTTTAATCAATAAGTGACCATTTAAGCATATTTTTGCCCTATTGTCCTTGTACAAACACCTATTAGCAAGGCAAAGCTTCATTGAGGCAGAAGTATCAGACACTCCTGAATAACTTTCTAAAGCAAATTGCATAAAACATGAAATAGAAGCTGAGTATCATGGTGCAAACCTACAATCTCAGTGACTAGGGAGGCAGAAGCAGGAAGATCACAAGTTTGAGGCCAGAGGCAGTATGTGTAACTTAGCAAGATTCTGTCTCAAGATTCAAAAAAATTTAAAAAGGGGGCTGGGCGTTCAGAACAGTGGTAGAATGCTTGCAAAATATGCATGAGGACTTGGGTTCAGCTCCTTGAACTGTAAGGAAAAATGAAATTAACAGTTTATACTGCACCCTTCTGTGGCTTATGTAATCAGTTGTGATCCAGTGATTAGTTATGTATGTTGGACATATCTGAACACAGCACCTGACAGTAGTCATTAGGAGCACCCTCTATGCAAGGTGTACTAATTTCCTCAAGTCTCTTGCTTCCAAGGCCTCAGAAGCATAAATTCCAGACTCTATATACCATTCTGAATGCTTACTATCTGTCCAGTAGTTGGCATCTCCAGTTCTTGCCCACTTTTAGCAACTTAGTAGAAACTATAAAATCTGATTTCCAGCTGGAAAAGGAGGAGCTGTGGTCACCTTGAGAAGCAATGGCAACTACCATAGAAGGTGCAAGTTGAGTTTTGAAAAACTTCATTGTTACCATCTAATTAGGAGACTGGATAAGAATGAGCCTTTTCATAAGAGAGATAAAAACTTTTCAACTTCATCTTTTCTATTAGGAAGATGAAAAGACCCAGAATGAACAACTGTGCAGCTCTAAAATAAACAGAAGTATTGATAGGAACATGGTATTGAATTATTACAGTCATCCAGGCAGCTGGATTGCTTTTTGACAGTTAAAGTATAAGGTTTCATATTTCTCTTATTCTGCTAAATTTACCCTAAGCACACATGGTCTAAGATATGGCAAAAGCCATAGATGAATGGAAAGAACTGCAGCAAGGAAGACCTCATAAACAGCCCCACAGTTAACAAATATTAGAAAGAGAATTTAAACTTACGGATGACTAGCTCTACATCTCATATAGTTTCTGCAAAACTGCATTGCCTTGTTTTCTTAAAATATCATCTTAATATATTCCCATGCCTGAAACCTATCATTTTTGAAAACTATAATTTGGACATAGATATTATAGTAGATATTGTACAACTCCTTAAGATATTAAGGCCAATTAGAAAAGAGTGATAGCTTCTGGAAGGGTTATTCTTCTAATTAGGCATCACAGTTTCCTTGGTGCAAGACAAAAGTACAAGGACGTAATATAGTACGTAAACTGTTATGTGAAAGTAAATCAACAGATTTAGGAAATAAAATGTGAACCATTTGTACTTTTATGTGGCTTACATACAGGAGTCTTCTAATACTAAATATGCTTCTGACCCCATCTCTGATAAGCAAGGAAGAAAACTGAAAATCTTTCCCAATGAGGTGGAAAGAATTTGGAGCTCAGAGAAGAGTAGACTCTATTAATATGAAATTCTATTTAGAAATCTTTCCTAAAATAAGCTCCTAAATATGACTCACTGTCATTTAATCATGGAGTTGTACAACTACACGTTCATCCACTTTTCATTGACACATTTACAAATAGGGGAAGAAAAACATGACAGTAAGCACATGAAACAGAAGTGAAAAGAAAATGGATATTGGCTAATCCGTAATTTTGTGATTCCTGTTTCATATATTCTTTCTTCCAACATGTTGTTGTTAGGTGCCGTCGAGTTCCAACATAGAATTAGTTTTAATTTGATAGGAGGCAGTAAGAAGAGATGCATTTTTAGTCAATGACATGAGACTGTGCTGAGTTTTAGTGGAGCTTCTGTATTGTGTTCCTTGAAAGGGTGCATATATTTTCTGGGCAGAAATAAGAGAAGAGATAAATTGTATAAAATTGTGACCAAATTTACTCTCCCAGCATGTATGTATTCTTCACTGATTAGGTGAATTGATACAATACTTGAGGCTACATACACTTTGTCATTTTGAACTCAGAAATGGTCACATGACTGGCTTCAGTCCACTAAATTGGAGTAGACATGATATGCACTTATGCACTCACCTTCCTTTTGACAAATTATAGTCCTTTTATCATAAGATCAGCCTAGATCAAATTGGGACTTCTCTGTTAAACTAATTCTCAGGGTGATCCTATGTAGAAAAGAGACAGTGTTGTCCTCCAATGTATATAACACAAGTAAAAAAAATAAGCTTTTATTACATGCCACTAATTCTGGATGGTCATTTCTTTTAACATAACTTAAACTGAAAGAAACAGAGATGAAGAGTGAGTAATAAAATGTACCAAATGTATGAAAACTATAAAATCTAGTGATGACTTTTAAAGCAAGGTAATTTTAGAAAAACACTTCAATAAAGAATCTAGTGATTCAATTAAACTTGTCTATGAGTTTGCACATTATATTCAGGAAAAATTGAATTGTTACTATTATAAAGAAAATTCAAGTTTGTAGCTAAAGTTAGCAGTATTGAATGAATGATAACCAAAATTATGTTTATATTTAATTCTGATTCATGTTGTTTAATAATCCCAAGTAGAACATAATACACAGAGGCAAATTATTAAAAGGCGTATTAGTACAGTCAACCCAAATATTATGTGTTTTCAAGTAGGTTAATATATATATGAATCTATTTACCTTCTGATTAATTTAGTATAACCATATATTCTATATTAGCAAGATAATACTATAGCTTTTTTAAAGGCTATATTCTAAAAATAACCTCAACAGTTTTACTACTGTATATGGAATCTGCATGTGGAGTGTGGTGTTTCAATAAACTGATAATAATAATTGAAATAATAAAAGAATATAAAAATGTTAAGAGCTTGTGGTATTGCAGCTGGTGTTCTATGAGCTGCAAATGAAAAATTTCAACTATTCTCATTTAAACAAAGTAGAAACTGGGTTAGATAGTTACATAAATTCTAAAACGTTTTGTTTCAGGGCTCTAGAGGTTTCAGTTCAATATCAGATGGCCCTGTAATTTTGACCACTAGTGAGGGTAACACGTATTGGCAAGAGTCTGTGACAGAGAAAAACTGCTTTCTTCACCATCTGGGAGGCAAAGAAGAGGAAGAGATCAGAGTCATACTAGCATGTTAAAGGGCACACCCCCAGTGACCTAGGGACCTCCCACCAGGCCCAGCCTCCTAAAGGTTCTAACATTTTCCCAGTAGTGGTGCCCTGGGGACCAAGTCTTTAATACATGGGGGATGTTAAACATCCAAACAGTAGAAACCATCTCCCAGAAACCTAGCATGAGACGGAAGATCATGTGCAATTGAAAATCTCCCATGGCCTACTGCTTACAAAAATCCCACATTCTCCCTATATGCAGAATATGCTCATCATTCTCCTCAAATCCATCAAAGTAGTCTCCTCCTCTGCCACTATTAAGCCTAGCTTGAAAGTTTGAAGATCTTATTATCAAAGTGTGGTCCAAGTGTGGATGAGGTTTTTTTTCATATACTATTGTGGATTCTTGGGCTGGGATTTAGCTCAGTTGGTAGAGCACTGCACTGCAGACTCTGAGGTCCCAAGTTCGATTCCCAGCCCTGCAAAAATGGGAAAAGGACGTGGCAACCCACTCCCAAGGCAATCCCGAAACAATCTGCCATTGAAAACCCTATGAGGGTCGCTATGAGTTGGACACGACTTGACGGCACCTAACAACAGCAACAACAACTGTGGATTCTTAGTATATCTCAAGTACTATCCTTCTCATACAGAAGGTATGCCATCTGCAGATATATGTGTGTATATAAATATATATACACATACCCAATACACTGGTAGAATTGGTATAGGATATCTATTATAGATACTCCCCAATGTAAAGGAGAAATTGTGGATTGACATCACATTCAGTGACCACAATAATTCTGAAATTCAGTCAGATATCCACTGTCACTTAGCTCAATTAGACTACAGTGCTAAGGCTTGAAGCTATACCACTGTGGCATCAGATCCTGTCGGATCTCAGAAGCTAAGCAGGGTTGGACCTCGTTAGTACATAGATGGGAGATAGCCTGGGACACCTAGGTGCTGTAGGCTTGGTAGAAGGACACAGCAAACAACTCCCGAAAAAACAATCAGCCATTGAAAACTCTATGAATAGCAGAGAAGCACAATAGTGTTTCATCTATCATGCATAAGATCTCTATAAGTCAGACACCAACTAGATGGCACATAACAACAACAACAATAAGAGGGCTATGGAGAATTATAGCTTGGAATTCTCTCACATTTTTGACTCAAACCTCTGGGGCTGTTTCTGTCTTCTGAATTATATTTTATTTATTTTAAATGTAAATCTTGTATGTAGTTCAGTGAGTTTTTCATCATTCCAGTTGTCTATTTTGTATTGTCCTTGTTTAAATTGAGTTGATAGATTTTCTTTCAAAGCTACTGGATTGTTTACAGACCACTGACTAGTCTGTACTGGGAGTTAAAACTGTTTTCTGATAAGACGTAGAAAATTTATATAATTGTTTTTTAAGTCATATGGTCTCTCTCATAGATATTGAGCCATGCGATTGTAGTGTAAAATAGCCATAAGTGACATGAAAATTAACATGTACAGCAGTGTGTCCATGAATCTTTATTCACATAGATATTCAATGGGCTCAATTTGGTCTTTAGTTCATAATTTTCTCATGTCCTTCCCTACTGCTATTCAATAAATTTAAACAAAGTTACTTCCTGTGATCACTCAGAACTGAGTCTCTTCTTGATAGAGTCCTCTCCCCAGCTGCTTGAGGGCAATGTACTTAAATTCAAAGAAGTTGTATTATTTAAAACAGAAAATTTGCATACCACAGTTGTATGATTCTAATAGGGACTTTTGTCTATTTGAAAGAGTCTTTTATGTATGAGAAATAATCTATGAAGTGGTATGTTAAGTATTTCTGAATTCTTAAAGCTTTTAGAACCATAGCATTGGCTTCTTATTTATACCAACCAAAACTAGGAAAGAGGACAGCATCTTCTATTTGATTTTGTCTAAAAATCATTTCTTTATTTTAGCATCATTTGCCGTGTAAAAGTCAGGAAATTAGTATATTTATTTTTCTGTCCTAGAAATCTCTAGTCTCTTTTTTTTTATTGGAAATTTTCAATGTACAACTTAATGTGTTTCATTCTGACATCTATTTCATTGTGTCATTTGCATATATGCTTTTCATTGTACATTGCACACATAACTTTGCCCATACCTTCTTGTGGCCCTCCTCTCTCTTCTCTTACCCCACACCAATGGCTTCCTTTCACTGGCATGTCTTTTTGTGGGAATATTTTTCTATATCCATTCATCCTGATTATGATTTACATCCAACTTTTTTTCTATAGTGATCTATCTTTTTTTTTTTTTTTTTTTTTTTTTTTTTTGCAGTACAGGGGTTGAACCCAGGTCCCCTTACTTGCATGCTCTGCTAGTGCTGGACCACTGAGCTAAACCTTCAGCCCATATTTTTTACTTTTTGAGACAGGGTCTTGTTAAATTATGCAGACTGCCTCTGGTCTTGAACTTGTGATCCTCCTGCCTCCACCTCCCAAGCCACTGGGATTATAGGCATGCACCACCATTCCCGGCTTATAGTGATCTATCTTTCTACATTGTCAGCAGTATTACATGAATAATTTAGCCCACTTGCAGTACTGCCATCCTTTTGTATTGTTGGTATTATTATGATTATTGACCAAAGTATTAAAGTTGGGCTGTTTACTTTGAGGTTGACCTCTCTCATTCCTAGCTCCTCTTTGGCCCTCTTCCCCCTCCTGTCTTCTCCCATCATCGCTTCCTTTTGCTAGATCCCTCCTTCCTTCTTTCTGTTCCTTAAATTGTCCCTTCTCTGCTAAGTTTACATGAGCTTTTTATTATATTCCAATTTATGTATAGGATTTTTTCCTTCTTTTGTGTTTGATTTAGCTCCCACCTATGAGTGAGAATGTGGTATTTCTCTTTTTGGGCTTGTGTTCATTCACTTAATTTTCTCCAATTCCATCCATTTTGCTGCAAATGACATTATTTCATTTTTTTTATTGCTAGTAGTATTCTGTTGTGTGTATGTATCATAATTTTTTATGCACTCTTCTGTTGATGGGCACTTTGGTTGATTCCATATCCTTGCTATTATAAATTAGTCTCTTTATGTTCAACAGTTCTATTTTTAACTTTCCTGTATTTCATAAGATAGTTCTCACAATTCATGCAACATGTAATGAGGAATTTCAGGCTATAGGGTGAAGACACCTGAGGTTAGTTTGGCTGACAGCCTCGGCTAATGTTGCTACTAATAACACCAACAACTTGAGTAAGCATTTAGAGGATCATAATCTCTGGTCTTGGTTGTTCTCAGATCTTATAGAATGGAGCAGTAATAGATGAGGCATACTCAGTTCTTGTAACTTTGCATATTTATGAATACAACAAACATTGTTTCCTTAAGTCATTAAACTTTGGGATAATTGCTTATGCAAGAATAGATAAGGGGAACAATATATAACCTGATGTATATGTAATAATCTGCTCTACATTCTCTTAATTCAGTTTGCCCTAGTGTGAAGGCTTGTGTGTTGAAATACTGAAAGCTATGCTACTGGAAGTACAGATACCAGCAGGGTCACTCATGGTGCACAGGTTTCAGGTGACCTTCCAGACTAAGACAGACTAGGGAGCAGGACCTGGCAACCCACTCCCAAAACAATCAGCCCTTGAAAACTCTATGAATAGCAGAAACACTGTCAGATATGCTGCCAGAAAATGAGGCTCACAGGTTGCAAATCACTCAAAAGAATATTGGAGAAGACTTGCCTTCTCAAAATAGAGTCTACCTTAATGATGGAAATGGAGTAAAGGCCCAGGACCTCCATTTGCTGATCTGGTCCTACTCAAAATAACAATGAACAACTTTAAACATCCATTAATATTTGGACCATGGAATTACATAGCATGTATCTAGGAAAATTAGAAATCATATAAAGGGAAATAAATCACATGAACATTGACATTCTAGGCATCAGTGAACTAAAATGGCCTGGCATGGGCCATTTTGAATCAGATAATCATATGGTTTACTATGCTGGGAATGACAAATTAAAGAGAAATGGTGTTGTGTTCATAATAAAAAAGACATCTCAAGATCTGTCCTGAAATACAATTCTGTCAGTAATAGAATACTGTCCATACACTTGCAAGGAAGGCCTGTTAATATGGCAATTGTTCGAATTTACATTGCCAACTCTAATGCTACCAATGAATGTAGTGAAGATTTTTACTGATTTCTGCAACTTGAAATAGATTGAACATGCAATCAGCATATACTGATAATTACTGGTGACTGGAATGCAAAAGTTGAACAAAGAAGAAACCTCTGTAATTGGAAAAGTATGACCTTGGTGACAGAAATGGTACTGGAGATTGCCTGATGGAATTTTGTGATGACAATGACCTTTTTATTGCAAATACACTTTTTCACCAACATAAATGGTGACTATACATATGGAATTCACCATATGGAACATACAGGAACCAAATTGACTACATTTGTGGGGAGAAATGATGGAAAGCACAATATCAAATGTAAGAACAAGACCAGATGCTGATTGTGGATCAGATCATCAACTGCTCATATGCAGGTTTAAACTGAAACTGAAGAAAATGAGAACAAGTGTACCAGAGCCAAGGTGTGTCCATGAGTATATCCTACCAGAGTTCAAAGACCAACACAAGAATTGGTTTAATGCATTGGACACTAATGACAGAAGAGCAGAGAAGTTGTGGCATGATATCTAAGGCATCATTTGTGAGGGAAACAAAAAGTTAATTAGAAGATAAGAAAAAAAGAAAACACCAAATGACATGTCAAAAGAGACTCTGGTACATGCCCTTGAATGCCCAGCAGCTGAAGTAAACGAAAGATGTTAAAAAGCTAAAGAACTAAGCAGAAAATATCAAAAGGCAATTTGAGAAGACAAAATGAAATACTATAATAGCATATGCAAAGGTCAGGAGATGAAAAACCAAAAAGGAGGAACACATGCCTTTTTTTCAATCTTAAAGAACTGAAGAAAACTCAAGGCTTTAGTGGCAATAGTAAGGATTCTGCAGAGAAAACATCAAATGATTCAGGAAGCATCAAAAGATGATAGAATATACAGTATCATTATACCAAAAAGAGTTAGTAAATTACTAACCATTTCAAGAGGTTGTATGAGATCAGGAACCAGCAGTACTGAAGTAGTACTGAAGGATGAAGTAGAAGCTTCCTTGAAGGAACAGATGAAACAAAGGCTCCAGGAATTGATGAAACACCAATAGAGATGTTTTAGCAAACAGATGCAGCACTGGAGGTACCCACTTATTTATGCCAAGAGGTTGGGAAAACAGCTACCTGGCCAATTAACTGGAAGTGATCTATATTTGTGCCTATTCCCAAAAAAGGTGATCCAAATGAATGTGAAAATTACCAAATAATATCATTAATAAAACATGTAAACAAAATTTTGTTGAAGATTTTTCAAAAGCAACTTCAACAGTTTATAGACAGAGAATAGCTGGAAAATCAATCCAGATTCAGAAGAGGGAATGGAACGAAGGGCATCATTGCTGGTGTCAGATAGATATTAGCCAAAAGAAGAGAATATCATAATGATATCTACCTATGTTTTATTGACTATGCAAAGGCATTTGACTATGTGGATTATAACATTATGAAGAATGGTAATAACAGAACAATTAATTGTACTCATGAAGAATCTGTACTTGGACCAGGAGGCAGTCATTTGATCACAACAGGGCCTGGTTTAAACACTGCCTGATTTAAAGTCAGGAAAAGTGTGCATCAGGGCTGTATTCTTTCACTGTACCTCTTCAATCTCTATGCTGAGCAAATAATCTAAGAAGCTGTACTTATGCAGAAGAACGTGGCATCATGACTGGGGGAAGACTCATTAACAACCTGCATTAAGCAGATGACACAAGTGTGCTTGCTGAACAGGCAGAGGATTTGGAAGATCAAAGAACACAGCCTTCAGTATAGATTATGCTTCAACATCAACTAAACAAAAATCCTTACAACTAGGTCGGTAAGCAATTTCATGATAAGTGGAGAAAAGTTTTAGGTTGTCCATGCTTTCACTTTACTTGGTTCTATAATCAACACCCACAGAAACAGCAGTAAGAAATCAAAAGACACATTGCATTGGGAAAAGAAACTGTTGCAAAGACATCTTTAAAGTGCTGAAAAGTAAAGTTGTCACATTGTAGAGGAAGATGCCCCTGACTTATGGCATGGTATTTTCAATCATTTCATATAGCTGTGAAAGCTGGACATTGAGCAAGGGAGACAGGAGAAGAATTGATGCTTTTGAATTATGATCCTGGAAAGGAATATTGAATATACCATGGACTGCCAAAAGAACCAACAGGTCTGTCATAGAAGAGCAACCAGAGTGTTCCTTGGAAATAAGTATAGCTAGACTGAGTGTGATGTATTTTGGACATGTTGTCAGGAAGGATCAATACCTGAAGATCATCATGTTTGTGAGAGTGGCAGGTCAAAGAAAAAAGGGAAGACCTTCAACTAGGTAAATTCTCACAGTGTTTGTAACAATGGGCTTAGACATAAATAAGATTGTGTGACTGGCACAAAATCAAATCGGGGTGTGTTTCCTTATATTGTGTATAGGGTCACTATGAGTCAGTTTCAACTCAAGGGCACCTAACAACAATAAACAAGTAAATTATTATTGACAAACTATAAGGAAAATTTAGTATTTCATTAAATGTAATCTTTTTCAAACAATTAGTCTTTATATCTAAAAAGGCTACCTCATCTAAGATAATTTTCCTAGGGTAGAAGTTGAAATTTTCTTTCACTAGTTTATAACACACTATCAATGATTCACTGACTTGGCAATATGTTCTCAAATGACTGGGAGAGTTTAATTACTTCCTTATAGTGACACAGAATCAGAATCAGAATCCTGGGGCTTAAACATTTTTTAAAAAATAACTTTGTACTTTATAGATGATATGTTCCTAAATTTTGAAAGGATTTTCCCAATGAGTAATTTTGTTAGCTTATTATTTTCTATTTTCAAATTTGTGAATCTGTACATTGTGACTTTGTAGTTATTTCTAAATTTGAAGTTACCCTGTCTTCACCAAAGAGATTTTGTCCCTCACAGAGAGAACATATCACAACGAAGTAACCCACTAACCTCTACTGAATTTTGTCAAGAAACTCTCTCCCCTGAATTTTTCACACACTGTTTCTATGATGGTTTTGAGTTAGATATTTCATTTTACTTGTAAAACATTATACAAAGTGGATGTACTTTCTTTATTCAACTTAATCCAGAAAGAGAAAAAGAACAAGGCCTGGAATAGATCACAGTAATGTTTACTGAAAACACTAAAAGCTTTAAATGTTTTCCAGACTGGTTTATATGCTTTACATCTATTTGGAACATTTAATTCTTATCCATTGCTTATGAGGTAGGTGTAACTCATGATCCTATTTAGCAGGTAAGGACACAAATTTGTAGATAATTCTACAAACATATTCGTATTACTAAGTTTTCCTGATTTGCAGTCCATGATTTCAATCACATTATTATGCTTCAGTAATAAGCACTGTAACTGCATCTATATTAGGTTCATATATCTTAAGCATTTCTCATTATTTATTTTAATTAAAGTTTCAAGATAGCCATTTGAGACATTTACAATTGGTATGAAAATCATACCATAAGAAAGGAAGTCCTAGTGTAGGAAAGGAAGTTTTTATAATATTTAATGATTAAACTTGCCTCTCAAATCAGCCCAGGGCAGAGCCACTAGCTTTTAACTTTTATGTTAACATATTTTAAAATATCAGATTGCTCATACCATTTCTTCATCTAGATTATTATTGAGCATTACTTTTTATTATTTGATTTTATTATCATTGTTATTTATTAGTGTTACTGTTTTTTGCTGTAATTGGGGGTTGAACACAGGGTTTTGTGCCTGCTTTGCAGGGGCCGTACCACTGAGCTGCACCACCAGTCACTTTTTTGTTTTTTATCTTAAGACAGGGTTTGGCTAAATTACACAAACTGCCTCTGGTTTCCAATTTGCTATTCTCCTGGTTTTGCCTGAGTAGTTTCTGGGATTACAGGCTTACTCCACTTAGCCTACCTGGGATACTTTTATTTATTTCACCAATTAAAGTTAAGCAAACATAACTCACTCATGTGCATACACACTTTCATTAGCCTATGAGAGATAATTTTCCCTTCTTCCAACTAGAAAAAAATAATCATTTTTAACAAATCCACTCCCAAAGGATTCTGATGTAGTCTACAGACTATTATAAGAGTCAATAGAAAGGAAATCAATTCCCAGAGATTCTCGTTATTAGAAACACAGTGAGGCCAGACACAGTGGCTCACCCATGTAATTCCAGTGACTCAGAAGGCAGAGAGAGGAGGATGGCAAGTTCGAGACCAGAGGCAATCTGCATAACTTAGGGAGACCTGTCTCAAAAAGTGAAAAAAAAAAAAAATAGACTAGGGGTGCAGCTCAGTGGTACAGCACTTGCAAAGCACATAAGAATGAGGCCATGGGTTCAACCCCCAGTACAGCAAAAGCAAGCAAGCAAGCAAGCAAGCAAGCAAGCAGTGAGCAGGCAAAAGGGCATTTACAATGTAGCAGAAAATCCACATAAGGAAATTATTTAATCTTAAATATTTATAAGCAAAATTTGATTTTGGGTTCAACAGTTAGTTCTTCTTTCAGGTTAAGCAAGCAACCAAAACTAGACATAGCGGAAACGAGAAAAAGCAGAAAAAGGTGAAGGGTAGAAAGTTATCCCTGGTATCCAGGCAAGACTGAGGCTTATATTACAGGCATGGTTTAAACATGATTAAAGTCATTGGAGTAAACATTTTGAAAAATTTCAGCCTCCTTGGCAAGTAAGTTATTGAATAAAATGTAAGATAGGAAAAGAGTAATGACTTAGATTTGTATTTGCAACTGTGTAACTAGTGAAGGTTTTGAAAGGGAAAGGGTATGTCAAAAGTAAATTGAGATTGTTATTATTTTTAAAAATTTTAATGGATAAAGGCATAATTTAATCAAACTCTATACATACAACTTAAAATGCTTAATGATATAAAGATTTTGGTGTCCATTTGAAAATTGAAACTATTGAATCACAGAAGAAAGCTCTAGAATAATAGATTTGGGGATTTAGCAAAATATTGATGATATTTTGGTACATTCATATATATATATATATATACACATATATATTTATATACACACATACACATACATGTGTGTGTGTATATATATATACATATGTATGTGTATATATATAGATAGATATAGATATAAATATAAAATTTCCTGTGGCTTTAGAGTTTTGATCTGCAGATAGGAAAACAAAGATGTTGCAAAATATTTGAGGCATATTGAGCCAGACCATCAGCTAAGCAAGACCTTCTCGCCCATTCCTCCCTGGACCATCGATGAGGAAACAGCTTTCCTGCTCTCCCCCCAGACCTTTGGTGAGGAAAGAACACTCTCTGGCTGCGACCATCAACAAGGAAAGAGACCACTCTGTCTGATCACCGAAGAAGCAACAGCTGTCTCCTCGTGACCACCGAGACCACCAACACAGTGTTTGACCCTTGAAGGCAAAAGCGCCTGAAGCTTTTCCTTTCTCCCGTCTCTGCCAGCGTCCTGAAGGCTTCAGGAGTCTGTGCCCCTCACCTAAGTGTCCCAAGTGAATTGTGTTTAGTATCTGTGTGCGCTGTGGTGCCGCCTGTCCAAACCTCCTGGCCGGAGCATAGTAAATATACTATGTACACACATTTCCAAGACTTCAAAAATATTTAAAAGTTTAATAAAATACACAATGTAATTTGAACTATCATAATAATGGATTGATATGGAAATAGCATTTTTACTGCACAATAATTCAAGAATTATTTAGGTGATTATAGAATGTTTTGGTTAACAAAATATTATTGATACAGCCAAGGATAAATAGTGATGAATCTTCTCATAAATCATTTTTAATTTATTATCACTTTAGCCAAAAAAGAGTGTGCTCAATTTTATAAGGCCTAGGAATTGAGAATCAATCATAAGCATCTAACCATACATTATTTTATTTCTTTACTACTGTGGTGCATATAGATCTTGAGCATCCAAAGAAACCTTCTAGGCTTCTTATATTTTAATTGGTGTAAGGGAACTGACTACAAATAATTACATATAAGAGCAAATAGCTGCATTAATATAAGATAATGTGGATGAATAATTTGTATTAACAGATTCCATGCTTGTCAATAAATTATAGGCCTGAGGCAATTAATAGTTATACATTACTTACCACACTACCAACAGTGCCAAGTTCTAGAGTGCATATATTATAGATTTTGGTATTAATGGGACAGAATAAAACAAAGACATTTATTGGTATTTATGTCGTTATGACTTACTGGATAAATTTACAAATTTATGTTGACAACTCCTACAAATTCATTGGAGTTTAGTTGTGCAATCACTTATACCAATATGAAATACAAAAGAATCCTGTTATTTTATTATTCATATACCCTTAGTCTCAGAGTTAGTGCTGTGGTTTATGTTCCTTCAAATTCATGTGTTGAAAGTTTAATCCTGAATTCCAACAGTGTTGAGAATAGTAGCCTTAAAAGGCAATAAGGTCATCATGTTGTTGTTGTTGATAGGTGCTGTTGAGTCAGTATCCAACACATAGTGACCCTACATACAACAGGCCAAACTCTATTGTCAGTGCTTCTCTGCTGTTCATAGGGTTTTCAATGGCTGATTGTCTTTTGGGAGTGGATTGCCAGGTCCTTGTCCCAAGCCTACAGTATCTGGTGTTCTTGCGAGGTCCCCTATCCAAGTACTAACCAGGCCCAACCTGCTTAGCTTCCAAGATCTGACGGGATGGGATGCCACAGTGCTATGTCTACAGGCAAGGTCATCATGGGAGACATAAAATATTCAGATCATAGAACACTGAAAAATTATCCAATGAAGCAAAATAGTATAATGAAATTAGCCTTTCATTTTCAGTACCTACATTTATTCAAATTGCTATACCCAGAATATTTAAGAATGTTGTCAAATTATACTACATGAATATATATATATATATATATATATATATATATATATATATATGTTTAGAAAAAGAGATTATGCGTACAAGTATCCACATAGCAAACACTTCCACTAAAGTGGTGATTTACTGAACTTGCTGTAAGCCTCGTATCTTCAATGGTCCATTCTTCTGCTGCCAAGTCATCTGTAATATAACCTCATGGAGAATTAAAAGGTAGGAAAAATGGCACTGGGGTGTGTACTAAAGGAAGCTGTTTCTTCATTGGCAGCCACCCTACAAAACCAATGCCAAGGACAGATGGTAAAGATGTTCCTGGCTTCTATCACTATCTTAACAGTCCAAATACAGCCAGAGATCACTGGAAAAGGGTAAATGCCACACCTCCCAGCAGAGGCAGCAGCACCTCTAGTCTCCTTTTAAATGCTTTCTTCAGAACACCAGGCTCCTGTCCATTTGATTTTTGTCAATTTGTTGACAGAATAAATTGAACAGAATTAATCTGAGTGGGATGAAAAGAAGGTGGGAGAATCATCTCAACAGTCTTACTGGCAATTTTGTTATAAAAATTACCATGGTAATTACATTCCCAAAACTAAGGGAATTATTTATCTTGAATGTACATTTTGTTCATTTATCTCTCCAGCCTTCAGAGAGAGAGAGAGACTGAGAATTGAGCTTTATAAATTAAGAAAGAAATCTCATCATACTAAATAAGTTTAGCCCCTTAAACTGATGAATTCTGTTCAAATAAAAAGATCTTTAACTGAAATGCTAAGGTCACATTAAAAAGGAAACACATATGTGACATGGATATTAATATTAATATTATTATTATTAATAGTAGTAATTAATAATAATAATAGTATTAATAATAATAGTAGTAGTAAAAATTGTTATCTAATCTAAAATAAATCCTCCAGGGAGCACACAAAGTGCTGACCAAGGGGCTCTGGATAATTAGAATTAACTTAATTACAAATCCTATACCCAAATTAGTTTTAATCAAATAAAACAATCAAAGTGAAATACATGAAATAATCTCAATGTAAGATAGTTTATTTATCTACCAGATTTTTTTCCAAAAATATATTCAAGTCTGAATTATACTTTATTGAATTAGTCTTTGTTATAAAGTTTTTAATGTCAATTCAATATTTATTTAAGTATAAAAGTTAGTAGTATTAATATACACTAATACACTTTCTCTGACAGTCTAATCAAGAAAATTTGAAGTTTAGACTCAGAGGTTTTCATTGTCTGCATTCAAGTTGATTGATTAAAACTTTTGATGGTACTTTCTTTTCCCCCTCCCCCGAAAATAAAATATAATGTGTTATACATTATATATATGTGTGTGTATGTATGATATATATATGATATATATATATATACGTATATATATATATATATTAAATATTTGCCTGCAGCCATAATCCTGTGGCATATGATTTCTTCAGATTTCTGAAGCTCAGCAGGGTCGAACCTGGTTAGTACTTGGATGGGAGACCACCTGGGAACACCAGCTGCTGTAGGCTTAGGAGGAGGACCCGGCAGCCCACTTCCCAAAATCAATCTGCCATTGAGAACCCCATGAACAGCAGAGAATCACTGACAATAGTGTTTCTCCTGTGTTAAGCAGGATTGCCATGAGTGGGATACCGACTTGACAGCACCTAGCAATAACAACATATAAATATTTACATATATCATTTATAATATAATATATATATATATATATATATATATATGAAAAGATTTTAAACAAACGTACTTATCATTTGTGATACTCACATACTTTCCAGCAAAAATCTTCCTATACATTTCCCCTAACAAATTGTGGACATACACGATTATTTTCAATGTCTATTGATTACATTGATCTATGACACCACCATTGAATACATGTAGGTTCTTCTCAGCATTCCGTGATATGAATCTTATTGAGAGAGAAAGGAATTTATTTGTCTTATTGTAATTGAAGAGCTCAAAAACTTAAATCTATTGGGATATATTATCTGTATTATATAACGATATTCCACTGGTATTTCAGGTACCTTCAGGGTACATCCATAAATATACAGGTTTCAGCTGAACTTACAGACTATGACAAACTAGGGAGAATGAGCCAGAAGCCCACTCCCAAAACAATTAGCCATTGAAAACCCTATGAATAGCAGAGAAGCAAGATCAAACATAATGCTGCCACAAAATGAGCCTGCCAGTTGGAATGTATTCAAAAAATGACTGGGGAAGAGTTGCCTCCCCAAAGTAAAGCTGACCTTAATGACGAGTATGGTGTTAAGCCCCTGGAGCCTCCTTTTCCTGGTATGATATGACTCAAAATGAGAAGAAACATAGTGACTGCAACATTGGGCTCAAGCATAGAAAGATCATGTACACGCCATAGTGTTGGGTAGTGTTTGGTTCTTTCATATACAGAGTTGCTATAAGTTGGATCTGACTGGTAGCACCCAACATCAACAATCTATAGAGTATCATTTAGATTTTAATTTATATGCCAAATTCAGAGTTTCTTTCCATACATCTCATTAGCAATAAAATATTCAGTGCTTCATGTGTTCTCAATCTTAGACCAAATATCTCTCCATTTGGTAATTTATATACTTAAGAATCACCTCAAAATAATGAAAAGGAATGATTTCTATGGATATTATGCATGATGGGCATTTATTGTGCCCATCAATCATTTGCAACACTGTAACTTGCTGACTCCATCATTACTTCTTTTCTGTGACCAGTTATATAAGGTCAAATTCTAAATTGGTAAATATCAAAAATAGTTACTAGAAAAACACCATAATTTCTATCCTGAGGAAGTATTTCATTAATCCATTTTTACTGAATGGTGGAGAATTTGATTCCTAAAAGATTAACTCCTTGAACTCCTGAGATTAGATTCCTCAAGGAGGAATTGAAGAGGAAAAAAAAAATGATCTCAGCAATGTCCACTTCCTTACACATAGGCTTTTTAAGGGTGTCAAGAAGGAGTTAATAGTGAAAACCAAAACTTAATTATCTGCATTCTTATAAATTCTGTTTTCTTACCCTCTTTTCAAGCACACTGATAGATCCTGACAAATTTTGCAACCCATGTCACTATAGTCTATTGTCTTTTTTAAATGTTTACCATAAGGGTGAATAATCAATTACCAAGGTGATTTAAGAAAACAAGATTATTAATAAACACTACTGAGTAACAGGTGAGAAGTTGATAATATCAATAATATTTTTTGTAAACTTTGAATGTTTTTTCTCCATTTTTAACATTAAATGTCAACAAACTGAACCAAGCATCTATATTTGTGATAAAAATAAATTGCCTCAATATAAATCAGTAGCATGTTCAATATTTTAATATTTCCTATTATAAAATAATACAAAACATTTAGCTTGATGAGAATTGTGCATTTATGAATAGATTATTATGCATATTTTTAAATTGAAGCAAGTCATCTAATTACCATGAAATGATGATGCTTCTTATGTAAGTAGTACACAAAATGTATTCTGTTGGTGATTGCAAACACATATATATGCATATACACAAATGTAATTATATAAGTATATACAGACAGTCATGTACCACTTAATGAAGCATTAATTGCAGGCCATTTATATAATGGTGTTCCCATAACATTATAATGGAGATGAAATATTCCTATTGCCTAGTTCATAGCCATCATCTTAACACAATTCATTACTCATGTGTTTGAGGTGATGCTACTGTAAAGTGCTGTCAGTCATACAAATGTATATCACATATAATTACCTACAGTATGTAACACTTGATATCAATAATAAATGACTACTTGTTGGTTTAAAATAAGTTACTGAATGCTGGACTTGGAGGCACATACTTGTAACTCCAGAAAGTGGGGAGGGTAGGGCAGAAGGATCAGGAGTTCAAGGACAGCAATAAATTGTGCAATTTAAGGAAAACCTGTCTCAAAATAAAAAATAAAAAACTGGGTCTAGTGGCATAGGTCAGTGGTAGTGTACTTGACCTAGAATTTGTGAGTCACTGGGTTCAATCCTCAGCTTTATAAATAAATAAATAAATAATTATCAGTCATTGAAAGAATGGTAGAACAACATACTGTAGTCATATAACATAGCATAATACAATAGCATAATTTTATTGTATTTACTACAGTGTATTCTTATTGTTATTTTAGAATATACTCTTCCTACCTAAAAAACTTCAGTGTAGAGCAGTAGGTCAGCAACTGCCTCATGCCTCATATATCTCCTGTTCTTCATGTGTCTTACATCATTTTTCCTTACTACAACAAAATAACTGAGGCAGTCTTGCTTTAAAACAGATTTAGCTTACCCATTTGGAGGATAAAAACCTGTGATTGGATGGACTCATGTGTTCAGCTTCGCTTGAAATTCTAATGGCATATATAGAAAAAATAAATCGCATCTCAGAAGAGGAAGCCAGAAAATAATTCAAGGATTGGGCTGAACTTTATAACAACTTCCCCTCACAAGAGCTTAAGGGTTCCATAAGAGCTACTTTAATCCTTTTGGAGGGCAGCATTTCTAAGGACCTGAGAATCCCCCACTAGGCCTTTCCTCTTAAATCTTCCACATCATTTCCCACTACTACCACCCTGGGAACAAATCTTCCTTCCAGCACATGAGCATACATAATTTGTAAATTAGTATTAACATATGGAACAATTTTCAAAATTAGTATATTTAGTATTTACTAAAATCAGTATATATGTTGAGTATGACTATTTTCTTTAATAATTTGTCAATTATTTCCTTTGGTTTCATTTTTGTTCATAAACATCATTACTTTGATATTTCGGGTAGAGATTTAGAAATTGGAACATGCATTACTTTTAATAATTTGTCAGTGAAATACATGGGCAAAATTAGGTTAGAATTTTAAGAGGAAAATGTAGTGATTAGAAACAAAAATAAGATGACCAGAATGATGCACAAAGAAGAGAAATGTTTTGTTCTAAGGTAAGTGAAGAGCACTAAAAGCAGTTTCAATGAATATATTCATAAAGTATTATGAATTTTATTTTTAGATTGGGAAAATATATTTCAAACATTGAATCATTGTGAGGAATTAATGAATTGGAGAAGTGCCATGTTTGTCATAATCTTTCAGTAATCTTAAATTACTATTTAAATATGGTTAAAATCATGTTGTTAGGTGCCATGGAGTCCATGTCTGACTCATAGCGACCCTACCTACCCCAGGTGAAGCACTATTGTCAGTGTTTCTCTGCTATTCATAGGGTTTTCAATGGCGGATTGATTTGGGGGAGTGGGTTGTTGGGTCCTTCTCCCAAGCATCTGGTGTTCCTATGCGGTCTCTCATCCAGGCACTAACCAGGCCCGACCCTGCTTAGCTTCCGAGATTTGATGGGATGGGATACCACAGGACTACGGCTGTGGGTGATTAAAATCACCTAAAAGGTGATAATATGTTGGACATTGCATCTCTTCTTATTGCGTATTGTTTGCTAAACTCATGGCTTTAAACCTAGTGTTATTACCTCTCAAGAAATATAATTGAGAGTAGCAATCCTGAAATAATCTGCCATTGAAAACCCTATGAGGGTCGCTATGAGTCGGATACAGATTCGATGGCACCCAACAACAACAGTAATAACAACAACAACAACAACAACAACAACAGTATTTGAAAATGTAATCAAATTCTAATTCTAGTTTCTAAATTCTTTTATTCTTTTGGGAGAATTTGCAACCACCATGCTGCTGTTAGGTGCCTTCGAGTCGGTATCCGACTCATAGCGACCCTCTGTACAACAGGGGAGACACTATTGTCAGTGCTTCTCTGCTGTTTATAGGGTTTTCAATGGCAGATTGATTTTTGGGAGGGAGTTGCCAGGTCCTTCTCCCAAGCCTACAGCTTTTGGTGTTCCCAGGAGGTCTCCCATCCAGGTACTAACCAGGCCCGACCCTGCTTAGCTTCACGAGAGCTGACGGGATCGGATACCACAGGGCTACAGCTGCAGGCTGCAACCACCATAGACATTCATATTTTTCCATTCCATAATCCTTTTTATGTCTCTATGTACTTCTGTGCCTGAAGCCATAGCCCTGTGGCATCCGATCCCGTCAGATCTCAGAAGCTAAGCAGGGTGGGGCCTGGTTAGTACCTGGATGGGAGACCGCCCGGGAAAACCAGAAGCTGTAGGCTTGGGAGAAGGACCTGGCAACCCCCTCCCAAAACTCAATCTGCCATTGAAAACCCTATGAACAGCAGAGAAGCACTGACAATAGTGTTTCCCCTGTTGTACAGAGGGTCACTATGAGTCAGATACCGACTTGACGGCACCTAACAACAACATTTACTTGTGTTATTTTATACTTTGAGTTTACTCTAAAGGAAACTATATTGATGTATGTATTCATATTTTTTTTCTATTGCTGTAAAAATAAATTGCCAAAATTTAGCTCCATAAAAGGTCATAAATTTGTTATATCAACCTGAAAGCCAGACATATATCAAGGATCTCACCAAGATAAAATCTAGGGATTGGTGGGGTGGTCTTATTTTGGGGATTATCTGGGGAAATCTAGATCCAAGATCACTCAGGTGTTGATAGTACTTAGTTCTATGAATTCTGGGGACTAAGGTCTTTTTCTCCTTGGTATGTGTCAATTTTACCCTCTACACACCTGTCTTCATTTCCTATACAAAGCCCTCTATATCTCAGAATCAACAACAGAGTATCAGGTTATTTTCATGTTCACATTTCTTTGATCTTTCTTCCACTATTACACACCTCTCATTTTAGAGCTGGGAAAGATGTTCTAGTGTTAAAGACCCATGTGGTTAAATCCCCCCACCCAGATAATTCTAGATAATCTGCTCATCTCACAGTCACACCTGGAAAGTCCCTTTTACCATGTAATATAGCATTTTCACAATTTCCATGAATCATGGCATAGATAATCTAAGCATGGGAAAGGCAGAAACGTTTTCCTGACTACCATACCCTTTTTGGTATCAACCCATAATTTTACCATCTCCTTTTTACTGTTATATTAACATATGGTTGCAAAAGCTTATGTACGTTGGTACCTGCTATTAATAAATAAATACTTAAATATTTCCAATCTCACTGAGCCAATCTAAAGCTTCCTGAAGTAAGTAACATGCTCAGAATTTGGTTTAAAATATATAGCTACTTAAGCCAGCCTGTTAAAATAAATCTGTTTTGACTTGGTCATATGTATGAATGATTTGGTTTATAATGCATTCTGGCTTACATTAGAATTTTATTTAGCATGCAATATTGAGTAATAGAGAATATTTCTTAAAATACTCCTATGCATCCTAGAATCTCCAGCAGATCTTTAAAAATGCACATAGAACTACTGTTGTTTACCTGCTCATAAAATTGAAGACTGATTAAAAATCGTGGTTCAATGTCAGCCAGCCTTGGATTAAGAAAGAGTTCTTTTCCAACACTGTGTAATCTGGGGAATTTTATTGAATTTTTCTAAACTTCAAGTTCTACATCTATTGTGGACAATACTATAAAATCTATGGAGTTGCTATTAAGATTCTATCTATCATCTATCTACTTATACAAGGTAAATAGAAATTCAATACATTTTAGCTTTCAAATATCTAGTATACATTAACCAAAGTATCCCCCTTGTTTTTCTAAAACTTCTGAGAGAATATTTCTCATGAAACTATGAGGTTCACCTAATTACTACCTAGTTGTCATTACAATACTATTTATACAAAGATTATTTTCATATTTCTTCTGAATATTTACCCTAACTTTCCTTAGGACAACATTCATTAAACTTTGAATTGTTAAGTTTAAAGAAATAAACTGCTAAAATGACTATTAAGTTTAATTTATGATGCAAAGTAAATTGTACATGTTTATGGGATATCGACTCGATGGCACCTAACAACAACAACAGCAACAATTCATTATTCATAATTTCCAAGAAATTTATTCTTTTTAGTACTCTTTTGCTTAAAAAATTAATTGTATTTATACTTTCCCTTTCATAAAACCCTTTTAACTATAATTTACTTACCTAAAATGGCATATTTAATGTAAGCATTGACTACCTGGAAAAATTAAATATGGATAACTTTTATGTAGTGAAATAGTTGAGAGTGCTTTTGAAAAGTCTCTAGTGTATTTATAAATTAGGTGTTGGACTAATTTACCCAAAATATAATAAATGTTATTTCTATAAATTAGATAGATGCTGCCTCAATTAACACATGTAAAGTGTCAAGAACTGAATCATTAGATTTCATGAAAGTTTTTTAAAAATATTCTTTAGACATATAACCTCAACCAATATTTAATAACCTACAGAGCACAATGTTACATTATACTTACTTTTTGGAAGTCAATCGTTTTACTGAAGTCAGTCTTTTTACAAGCATAAAGAAAGATGCACAACTCCTATGTGAAGATAGCTTATGTGCACTATTATGTGAAAATATTAATCAGTTATTAAATAGTCAGTACAACTCTTTACTCACCATACAAATTATAAGAAATAATAAAAGCCTATGTTCTTCCTCAAAATAGTTATAATATTTAATTTTACTCTATGAACTCATTTTCAGCCTTTTGCCCTTTATGTGAGTGAATAATCTATTATCTAGTCTGCTGCTTCCAGATGTTTTAATCAACATTATGTTGTTACATTTATCTATTTCATTTATTGCCAACACTATACAAAATTATGTTCTTTAAGCACAATTAAAATGATTTATACAATTTATTTTTGACTATTTCATTCAATGTGACTAAAATATCTCAACACATGACTCCCAACACACATATGTACAAATTACTGCTGGGTGTATATTGACAAGTAGAGGCTTCTATGATTAATTCTGCAGACTCAAAGTGAGTATGTAAAATTTTATATCTAACAGCTGAGTTTGAGCATGCCCACTGTTTTATGTCCTGGCAACCATTGTTGTTTTTGGCCATTCTAGTTTTTTATAGTGCATTTTCATTGTAATTTTAGTTTTATTATTTTAATATGCGATCATTTGAACACCTTCTATATATTTAGGTCCTGTTTTCCTTCTTGTGATATCTCTGTTCTAGTCTTGCCATTACATTTTTAAGGTCCATGTCTTTTAAGTATGCATTTATGGTGTTTCTTTATGTACTAAAATAAACTCATTGCCAGTCATAATAATTACAAATATCTTCTTTCATGCTACAGTTTTTACTTTCACTTCCTTGATAGATTTGATGGGCAGAATGTAAGGTGCACCCCCCAAATGATTATTTTACTTCCAGCCTTTGGCTGACTCTTTGAATGTGGAGGCTGCAACTTGTTTTTTAACAGGTAATAGCTAGAAAAGCAAAAGGCATATTCCTCTTTAGATTAGACTGCATGACATAGTAGAAGGATTGAGATGTTGCTCTCTTGATTATGATAAGTTATACAAGAAAATAACAGCAGTGTGGCTTGTAAATTTCTTCTTGTTAGCTCAGTGAAGTGAGCAGCTACAGGGAAGAAAACTAAGCTGCAAGGAACTGCAGGTGGCCTTTAGGAGTTGAGGAAAGACTGCAGGAGACAACCAGAGAAAAGCCAGGATTCTCAGGCATGCATCTGGAAAAAATGAATTTTGACAACAACCTGAATAATCTTGTAAGTAGATTTTTCAAACTTCTAGGTGTGCCATCAACCCAATAAATACATTGATTACTGCTTTGTGAGACCATGAGGACAGTGAACTAAACCATGCTTGGTCAAATTAATCTTGGAAATAATAAGCTTGCATTTTATTAAGCCATATTTGTTTTGTAATTCATGAATAATATAAAACTTATTCAATTATTTTTAATTAATAATAGTGATTATATATTTGTGCTTCATTTTTCATATTTTAAGAAATCATTAAAGAAATCATTTAAGAAATCATTAGCTATTCCAAGGTCCTGATGGTATTCTCCAACTGTACTTTCAAAAAGATGTACTCTTTTATTTTATATAATTGAAGCTAAACCTAATTCAGTTTTTTTTTTTTTTTGGTGCATAGTTGATGGCATCATTCATGGTTTATTGTCTTTATATGCCTATTTGACCTAACCCTATGATTTTAAAAATATACACACTGCTTTTCAGGGCTAGCTTTCCAACCCATGAGGAACTAATTTATATGGATCTTCTTTTGGAATCCTGAATGTATTGCATTAATTAAATTATATTTGCTGCTGTAACATTCTGGTTAATGATAAGAATTTTATATTAATTATAAATCACTATATATTAGGCTTTGTTCTACATAATCATACTGGCTATTTTTGTTCATTTTGTTTCCTTATATATTTTAGTATGACTTTATGAATTTCCATATTTATAAACACATAATATATTCATTCATAAATGAGGCACATACAGTTTTTTCTTAAGTGCTATACATCCACAGCAATAAGCAATGAACATATTTTGGTAACATATTATTATATTCTTAGGCAAATTAATAACATAATATTTTATTGTTATGTAGCAATTGTCATTGTCCTAACTGCAGGTTTTCTGGTAAGACAAAGACCACATACAAACAATTTACTGAAGTTATTAATTGTGTGGAATAATTAAAAACAATGAGATTTTAAACACTATGTAGTTATATAATCAGAATAAGATGTAGAAAATATCTATCATTATTTTAAATCTATTTCCTACCTTTTCACTCATACTTAAAACCTGATTGGAAGACAAATCTAGAAGACAAGTTGAGAGTTGGGGAATAGTTCCCCAACTGAATTCTGAACTCAAAGGAATAAAGAAGTAGACATTCACAAGAAGAAATGAAATGAGGAGTAATAAACCTCAAATTGTGGCAGGGTGGTGATACTGATAGGGATGGGATTTAGCTCAGTTGGATAGAGTGCCCACTCTGCAGTCTCTGAGGTTCTGGGTTCAGTACCCAGCACCAAAAAATGGCACGTGGCAATCCACTTCTGAAGTAATCCCAAAACAATCCGTCATTGAAAATCATATGAAGGTCGTTGTGAGTCAGACATGACTCGATAACACACAACAACAACAAGTGATATTGATTAGAAAGTTGGGGTTTTGATAATAATAAAATAGTAAAAGAACTTGCCTTCTTGTATGTGAAGATGGAAGTGGACACAATAACAGGATAAAATCAGATTTTTAGGTTGGTCAACAAACAATTTTTTAAGAAGTAGATGAACCTAGGAAGATATGATTTATTATGTTGTTGTTGTTGTTAGGTGCCGTCGAGTCTGTATCTGACTCATAGCGACCCTCTGTACAACAGGGGAAACACTATTGTCAGTGCTTCTCTGCTGTTTATAGGGTTTTCAATGGCAGATTGATTTTTGGGAGGAAGTTGCCAGGTCCTTCTCCCAAGCCTACAGCTTCTGGTGTTCCCAGGCGGTCTCCCATCCAGGTACTAACCAGGCCTGACCCTGCTTAGCTTCCGAGATCTGACGGGATCAGATGCCACAGGGCTATGGCTGCAGGCATGATTTATTATAAGTATGGATAATTTTGTATAATTTGGGTGATCAGGAAGTACCAGGATATAACTTTGAATTTTAGAAGTGATATAGATTATAAATATATATTTATGCTTAATCATTCATAGTACAGTTGACTCTATATCAGTTTAACCACATATATATTGAGGAGAAATTTAAGTCAGAGAGAATTTGGGAAAACCATTAGAGGTCTAGAAAGAAAAGCTAAAACTGAGTGAAAAGAGAAAAAGAAGATACACACACACACATATAATAGAGAAAGCTTTTCAATATTAACTAGTGTTGAGAAGTGATTTAATAAAACAACACTAAAAACTGGGCATGGTGGCTCACATCTATAATCCCAGTGAATTCAGAGGCAGAGGCTGGAGAATGGCAAGTTGGAAGCCAAAGGTAGCCTGAGTAACTTTTTGAGACTCTGTTTCAAGATAAAAATATTAAAGATGGCTGGTGGTACAGCCCAGTGGTAGAGCACTTGCAAATTATATGCTAGGTCCTAGGTTCAACTCTTATTGTTGTTGTTAGGTGTCTTCCAGTCTGTATCTGACTCATAGTGACCCTGAGTACAACAGGCGAAATACACTATTGTGAGTGCTTCTCTGCTGTTCATGGGGTTTTCAATGGCAGATTGATTTTTGGGAGTGGGTTGCCAGGTCCTCCTTCCAAGCCTACAGCTTCTGGCGTTCCCAGGCTGTCTCCCATCCAGGTACTAACCAGGCCCAACCCTGCTTAGCTTCCGAGATCTGATGGGATCAGATAGCGCAGGGCTATGGCTGCAGGTAGGTTCAACTCTTAGGTACCAAAAAAAAAAAAAAAAAAAAAAGACACTAGAAAGTGTTGTTATGAAGTGAAAAAAAAAATGAATGTCAATTTGTCAATTGCCTTTTCTTAATTTATGTTCTATCAGCCAGGAAGGAGAACATGTGTGAATGTGATTGTGTGTGTGCATGTGTGGGTGGGTGTTTGCACATGCACACATGTGTGTATTTTGTTTTTGCTTCTTTGGAGCCATTGTAAACCCTATGAATAGCAGAGGAGCACTAACAATACTGTTTTTCCTGTTGTACATAGGACTTCTTTGAGTCAGACACCAACTCCTGAACACCTAACAACAACATAATATTGGTACTGCTTTAATTTTAAATAGTAAGAAAATTATACATCAATTTAAAAAAATACATGCAACAGACTGAACAAAATATTAACACAATAAACTCAGTGATATAAAAAGCTTAAATTATCAATACAAAGTATCTAAATCACAAAATATAATTCTTTCTAATGGTTATTATCTCTTTAGTGCACAGTGCACATTTTGTATTTTGTATGATTAAATTACCTCTATGTCACTTTCTTTATTTAGGGTGGATGAGGTTAAATTATTTTCAGATAAAACTTGAATATTTTGAGGCTTATTTTTAAATTTAGTTTGGTACATCTAGATTATCATTTTCTTGTGAGGAATGTAAGACCTATCATTAAGTCTTTATCCTTTATCCTTTAGATGACTTCACTGAATAGACATGGTACTGAACTATATATATATCACCAAACTTTGATGGCAGGAATTGATATATCTCCCTGCCCTGTAGTCTTCGAAGTTTATCTCTTATGTTTTCATCATGTATATGTGTAAATTTGCATCCATCAACAGTCTAAAGGACATGACATGGATGTTTTTGCAGACTTCTTGACATAGCACCTTCTTTTGTGCCATTCTTCCTTACAAATCTCTGCTGCCTCATCCTCCAAGAATTCTGATTTCTTCATCTTCAACTTTTCCAATATTGAGAACATTTTCTTCATGTATTTTGATTTTCCTTTCCATCAAAAAATTAGATGGAATATCTGTTACCAGTTATTCCAACAAGGAAAGACATGTAAGTTTATACTTTTTTTTTTTAAATCTGCTTTGTCACTTGTTATAGATTCCAGTTATTTTTAAATGTATTTCTTCAAACAGACTGAGCAAGCTGGGCAGGTCAGCTCACACCTGTAATTCCAGCAACTCAAGAGGCAGAGGCAGGAGAATTCCAAGTTCGAGACAACAGGAATCCTGTGGAATTTAGCAAAACCCTGTCTCAAAATACAAAGAAAAAAATGGGGTTAGGTTGGGGCTCAGGGGTAGAGCACTTACAAGAAGCATGTATGAGGCCCTGACTTTAACCCCAGAGTACTGCAAAATTAATTAATTAAATACACACACATACATACATACATAAACAGGCTGAACACAGATCATTGTAAACATCATATTATACAACAAATCCAATATCTGTAGACTATATGTATCTAGCGAATGTAGTTTCTGTTGATTCTCACTCAGGGTAAGCCTTTTATTCCCTACATGCTTTGCAATATTTGACAGTTTACTGGCAACTGTCCTTGAACAATAATTAACATTCTTTGAATCAAGGAGAGTTCTCCCTTTCCTTCCAGGTTACCCTTTCCTTCTTTCTTGGAATTTTAAATAGATTTTAGACTGTCTCAAACTACATTAAAATTTAAAATTCTCTGGCTCATTGAGACTTAGCATCTCAGAATCCATATACATAAGCGGGTCAATTCTGTGATCAACGAACCCAAGCTGTCATTGTATCCTTGTTCTCTTCTTTCTCCTTTAATTTTAGTTTCCCTTCTCTCTGTATTTGTGCCAAGCAAGCCCTCTCTGTATTCCTCAACACGTGGCTCATTTTTACTTGAGTGATTTAGTTCCTTAGATCTCAGCTGAAGGTGGGACAAGGGCTGAGGACTTTCCTGTGATCTGTTTCTCCTCATCCTGAAAATCAAAGTAGACCTGGTAGTAGCAGTAAATTCCTGAGGGCAAAAATAGTTTCAGTGAATGGTTGTTTACCTTCCTTCCCTCATTACAGGTTTTACATAAAATTGACCTGAGAGCTTTTATCATTTTTTCAGATTTTTACGAATTTCAAAAGGCAGCTATTTTATTTTTAGTATACCATTTAAAAAAAATTCACACAAGCAAATTCACTTACCACTATGAAAACCTTGGATCTTCATACTTTTAAGAATTTCATAATTTTATTAAGAAATTTAAACTAAAGAAATTGAAATGCCTTCTGATATCAGCTTGCTCCAGACTTGAGCATGACGGAAATATAATGACTATGTAAATGCACTACTTTTTGTTATTTAAGGTAAAAGGTCTTAATGTGCTTGCTTTCATTATATATTCAAGGAATAAGGTTTTCTGAAATTAGATACACATAATTTAATGTATTACAATGGCTTAGTAATACATTCCAAATATCATTTGAACCTAATATTGAAAATCATTTATTGCTCATTCTGAATACTGAAGCAATTATGATTCCAATTCACATTATATTCCCACATTCACTTAAAATAAGTATTTTTATGTCTAATATATTATGTTCTAAGCCTGCAGCTGTAGCCCTGTGGCATCATATCCCGTCAGATCCCAGAAGCTAAGCAGGGTCGGGCCTGGTCAGTACCTGGATGGGAGACCGCCTGGGAACACCAGAAGCTGTAGGCTTGGGAGAAGGACCTGGCAACCCCTCCCAAAAAAAATCAGTCTGCCATTGAAAACCCCATGAACAGCAGAGAAGCACTGACAATAGTGTTGCCCCTGTTGTACAGAGGGTCACTATGAGTCGGATACCAACTCGATGGCACCTAACAACAACAACATATTATGTTCTATAGTAGCCTCCTCAATGTCACATAAAATCACCCCAGTTAAGAATAAATATATTATAGCTCTCAGCAGGCATAGTAGTTTATAATCAATATCCAAACGGATAGTAGTCATTAGTCATCATTTTGATGATGACTCAGGTTTTTCATAACTTTTCCCTATAGTTATTCATTTCTTAGACTATTTGAATTTGTAATGTTAATAGAGTGTATGTGAGTCGAAAGAAACATACTTTGGCTTAATTTATAATGATGATCTGAAATCACTCAGGTCAGAGACTATTGTAGAATATGTCTTATTGGTTTATCTAGTTTTGAATGGATTCTGCCTTCACCAAAGTCAAACATGTATCAATTTACTGCTTCACCAGCGTCAACTTCTACTCTACTGTATTGAGCTGAAATATAACATAGTCACACAGTCCTTATTCTGCTAGAAAATAGACCCATAAGGGATATTTACTTTAAGCTTAAGGTACTTATTTTTTAATTCTGTAATTCTTCTGTAAGCCAAATCCTTATAATAGTTCTTAGAACTCTAATATTGAGTCTAATCCACTGCTCTAAACATGAACTGATGTGACTTTTGGCATAACACAAAATAATTCTATCAGGTTAGCATTCCATAGGCAAAAAGGATTGGGAGAACAACTTATTTTTTATTTCAGGATAAAAAGACTACACTGGACTTTAAGTCTGTCATCATTCAAATGAATTGAACCATTATATTTATACTTACAAATCCTAGAGGAAGTCACAGAAAGAAAATCCTTATGTTATAGCTCATGCCAGAAAGTTAGCATTTTCCTGGCAGCAATTTTTTGCTATGCACCACTACATAAGATATTGTTAGAAAAATGTTAAAAGGATTTGCCATAGTAAATCCACCTGGTTAGAATTATTGAATATGGTAATAATACATCTTACAAGCCACTTTGGAAAACTAAATCCTTTTTAGTTTATATCTCCATATGAGCATGACATAAAGCAAGGAGGCGAAGAACACTAAAATTTAAACTGTCTAAACATCCATCTCCAGACATGAAGATTATTTATTAATGTGCACCAAAATAAATGGAAACAAGTAAATTAGCCAATGTAAATGGTAAGTCTTTTTAATTTAATAAATATCTTTGATGGCAAAATAGGATAAGTTTATTAAATTTATGATAAATTTTGTGGGCTGGATTTGTAGCTAATAGGAAAGCACTTGCCTAGCATGCATGAAGTCCTAGGTTTGATCCCAAGAATAAAAGAAAAATAAAAAGCAATAAAATAAAATAAATCTGCTTTTAATTTCATGTTGTATTGTTAGGTGCTGTGGAGTCGGGTACAACTCATAGATACCCTCATGAGATTCTCAATGGCTGATTGCTTTCAGGATTGCTTCAGGAGTGGATTGCCAGGTCCTTCCCCGATTTTTGCAGTGCTGGGGATCAAAGCCAGGTCCTTAGAAAGTGTGTAGCAGCAGTCTACCAACTGAGCTGAACCCCAGTCCTTTAAATTTCATGGTCCACTTTAAATAATAGTTAAAATAAGTTTTTCAAAATGTGACTAATTGATTCCCCCAAAATACCTAAAAATCCAATTGAATTCAATATCTTCATTTAGGTTAATTGAGGATGTGTTTTTTATTAGTTAAACTCAAATTCTAAAAGTCTATTCTTAGCTTTATAAACAAATTTTATTCTTTCAGTGCAACATACCTGCCATTTATAGAGAGATTTAGCTAGAATATTAACATTATTTCAATATTGAAAGAAATATTGTGGGGACTTCTCTGAGAATTTAGGATTTACTCAAATTTAAGGTAGTTAAGATATAGTGGTGAAGAATTACAATAAATTACCTTTTTATTCTTAAACTTACATATCCAATAAATTATAAGCAATACTCACTGTGCAAACACAATATGGATAAAAGGAACAGGATACTTTATGAACCAATGAGAAGCTACACTTTTGTAAATATATACTTCTTGACTAATTTTCTTTGCATTGTTCTTATCAAGTGATACTTTTCTTAGTAAATTTCATTTAAATCAAAAGTATTGAACCAATAACATTTTTTGTGACTTTTGATCTTTGTCCTTCTCAAACATACCATATTTATATACAATTGTTTCTTGTGAGATCAATTTTCAAAATGCATATGAAAACATCTTATCAGATCTATGGTCTAAGTGGTCTTAATCATTGTTTCTTGCATTCTGTATGGTCTATTTTCTACATATTAGAGTGGTCTTTCTAAGCACATAAATCAAACATCACTACTATGCCAATTTTTTATCACATCATAACATACCCCATCTTCTTGCTTTCAGAAAAACCAAACAAACAATAACAAAAATTTATAGTAATTTTAATCAGGGCTTTTCCTCTAGCTCAAGGTCTACCCTTATTCCTAGCTCACTTTATTTTAGGAAGACTTTTCTGCCTTTTCTCTTTTTCATTAGTTACAAGTTAATTACCTTATCAGCACATGTTTTTCTTGCTATTATCTGTGCCAGGAATCCCTATACTGAATTCTTATTATTTTATGTTGCTTGGCATCGATGTTGAATATAAGTTGGACGTTTTTATGTCTGAAGCATTTTTGTTTTTTATCCTTGACATGATTTCCAGGTTTCTGTCTTCTCGTATCTTTGGTGTGTTTGATCTAGACATCTGCTTTATACAAGTGCCTCCTTGTAACTACCTCCTTATAGGACAGCCACACATATCCTGACTCAACCCAATGGAACCACATCCCAAATGAACAGTACATTGATGCTATAGTGACCATGTCTTGTCATAGTGTGACTCCACAGAACTTACTCCTGCTTATGCTAAACCCACCAATTATATCTTCTCCCAGGAAACCTGCTTGGGTATCTTCTTGGACCTCATAAAGGCTTTGGCCCATAGATTCCTTTTGAGTAGTGTGTTCTCTGTCTCTCTCTGTCTCTCTGTCTCTGTCTCTGTCTCCCTCTCTCTCTCTCTCTCTCTCTCTCTCTCTCTCTCTCTCTCTCTTTCTCTCTCTCTGTTTCCAATAGATATGTTCCTACTGGTTATACACATGTGTCCAGATGGTCCTCATTTCCTGTTGGGAAAGGAAATGCCCTCTTTACTCTGGATATGTAGTACACAACCTCTCTTACTGAATGTGTTTTGTTGAGTTGCCTTCATTGTGTTTCACCTCACCAGCAACCTGAACCTTATTATTTCCCTGTAGAGCTGTCCTAGAAATTTGCTATCTTGGAAAGAATCATCTGCCAAGTCACAGTTCCTACAAAATCCACAGGAGCATCTTCTAGTAGAAACAATTTTCCTTTAAGAGGGACATCTGGTCACAGATTTGACACTTAAGCATTTGGCTGTCCACTAGGATGAAGAAGTACTCCATGAAAAGCACACTAAATATTCAAGACAAAGTCCCTAAAGCCCTGTCAGGGAAGTAACCGGCTAGAGTTTATAGCAATTCTCTGGAGAAAGGCCTCAAGACAAAATCAGAAAAAAATAAAGTACAACCATCATTCTCCTGCTTTGCTTCCCAGTTATTTCAGAGTCTCCTCAAATGTCACTGCATTCCTGAATGATCTGTATAAACATAGCTTTATCATTCATGACACTTCCTCTTCTATCTTTATTACTTTCTGAAATTATATTGTGTTTCATTTTTACTTATAACCATACATCCCTAAACAAGAGGGAGATGTTCTGAGAAGTGCTTTGTTAGCCAATTTTGTTATCATGTGAAGATGGTAGTGTACTTACACAAACCCAGATGGTATAGACTACTACACACCTAAGCTACATGGTATCTATATTTTGTGTAATGTTTTAATCCAAAGGCCATGATAAATAAAACAATCCAAGATTAAATCAAACAGAAGAAAAATGATGCAATCAAGAATTGCATTATCATAGGATGCATGAGGCTGCTGTTAGAGTATCATGTCATACTGTTGTACACTAAATTATTTTTATAAGTAGAAAGAATGCACTCTAAAATAATGATAAAATGAATAGTATAATAAATACTAAAATCAATAACATAATTGTTTATTATAATTATTACATATTGTATGTGTGATGATTTCATAAAACGGGCAGTGCAGTAGCTTTGTTTATACAAATATACCAAAAACTCATGAGCAATGCATTTTCTTGACACTACAAGAGCTATGATGTTACTAAGGTATTGGAATTTTTCAACAGCATTATGTACATGGAACCATCATTATATATAGGGTTGGTCATTGATTGAAACTTTATGCAGTGTATGTCCATTTTTATTTATAAACTATCTTTCTCTGGTAGAATGCAAGCACCACAACGGCAAAGATTTCACCAGGTTTTTTTTCCTACCATATCCAAAAAGAACAGTTATTGGCAAGTCAAACATTTTTTTTTTTTAGAAAGCAAGTGGGTGAATGTATAAAAGCAGAAGGAAGCATGGTCTCCTCTGTAGAGGTTAAGATTGATTTAACCCAAGATGTCACAGCAAACTACTTATAGAGCAAAGAGACAATGAATCATAAAGGGTTTGTTTGGAAAGTTTGTGCAAACCTATAATTAAATCATTACAGCAAATTTTAGACTCATAAAAGTTGACTTTAATTCAGTCTTACAATGTGCATATTTTTAGGTATATATATTAAGAAAATTATATTATTGAATATTTATACTTTAGCATTGAGTTTGTGTTACCCAAAGCTGTTTTAGTGTAATTCAAATAGGTGGAATGAAATTGTAGTATACTTATCACTTTAACCAATTTTCTTTCTCCAGTGGCATTAAATTCTGCTTGAGATTTTATGGATAGATGGAAAGAAAAAAAAATCAGAATTATTTTCCCTGTAGTGGGTTAATGAGATGCTAAATACTTTTTGTTTTATAAAATTATATTAAATCACAAGAGAAAATTTCAGTAAAGGTATTGTGGCATACATAGACCAGGAGTTTAGACTTCCAGAAATAAAATAAGAAAAATGAATTATTACAAGTATGAACAAAATATTTATTAAATGAAACATGATGGAAAGAAAACACTTCTAAAATTAAGATAACTTTCTCATAATTTCATTGCTAGTAGGCCATTGTGAATGGGACTCATAATGCATTATCTATTTCAAGATTCAAGTAATAGAACAGCATATGGTTTAACTTTGTTATGTTACACGTGCTACATTGACCTTGTTAACCTCATCAATTACTCTATTAAAATCTATTCATTACCATAGTTTGAAACTGTTTCTGAAACTTGTGCTGACAACTTTTCATGAATTCATCAGTTCCTTCTTGTAAAAAAATCAATTACTTTATTATATTTTCTAGACCATTGCCTGGGATTGAAGTAAGTCTCACAAGATAACTACTTATGTTGTCCTTTGTAGTATTTTATACCTGAAGTTATTAGCCTTTTAAAATTAAAGAGAGGATAAGAATCTAAAGGTTTATTGACAACCAGTAGTCTAAACATCTTCCCTAAGCCTTCTGTAATCATAATTACTCATCTGAATATATGCTTGTGTGCATTTTTAGCTTTCATTATTATTTTATTTTAAAAGCATAGCAAGTTAAATAAACTTTGAATGTACCATACCTAATGTATAAGAATAAAAACATTTTTAGAAAACAAGTGTATTTGCTCTTGTAAGTATATTAAAATAGCAAGTTACAAGTTAGTCCAACAAGCTCAATATGTGCCTACAATAGCAAATATGATAAGAAATTTTTCTAATGCTAGCAATGTTTTCTCTGTTCCTTATTTGCAAGATCTGTTTATAAAATTTTTAGTATACCAGTCTGTGTCTTACAATGTTGCCCTGTCACCCATAGGATATTCTAGTACCCAGTGTTTCTTTAATTATTTCTG
>VMDO01013372.1:0-58540 GCA_007922755.1 Pedetes capensis
AAAACAAATAACCCAATACACAAATGGGCAAAGGAACTGAGTAGACAGTTCTCAAATGAAGAGGTCCATAAAGCCATGAAACACATGAAAAAATGCTCAGTATCCCTAGCCATTAGGGAAATGCAAATTAAAACAACTCTGAGATTTCACCTTACACCAGTAAGAATGGCCAAGATCAATAAAACAAATAACAACAAATACTGGAGAGGTTGCGGTGAAAAAGGAACACTATTACATTGTTGGTGGAGCTGTAAATTGGTCAAACCACTGTGGAAATCAATATGGGGATATCTTAAAAAAATGAAAATAGATCTACCGTATGACCCAGCTGTAACACTACTGGGAATTTACCCAAAGGAAGATGGATCATCATACCACCAAGACACCTGCATCTCCATGTTCAATGCTGCACTTTTCACAATAGCAAGGATATGGAATCAACCAAAGTGCCCTTCAACAGAAGAATGGATAAAAAAACAATGGTACATATACACGATGGAATACTACTCAGCAATCAAGAAAAATGAAATAAGGTCATTCGCAGCAAAATGGATGGAATTAGAGAAAATTATTTTAAGCGAACGAACCCAAGCTCAGAAAGAGAAACACCACATGTTCTCACTCATATGTGGGAGTTGAATCAAAATTATAAGGAGGAAACATCCTATTCAAAGGTCAGATCAAAAAAAATGGAAAAAAAAAGAATGGGGTCAATATAAATGGTCTAGAAAATCCATGCAATTGTTCTGACAAGATAATAACAAAGTTCGCTACAGAAAAATTTCTGTCTTAAACAGAACTGGGACTCAAGTACATATAGAAAAATATTACCAAGTAAATGATAGAGAAGACTTAGATGGGGAGGGTAGGGGGGGAGGCATACAAGAGGGTAAGGGGGAACCTATATGAATAATGTACATCAAAATGCATATATGTAAATGCCACAATGAAAAGCATGTCAGAATGAATCATATTAAGGTGTACATTTAAAATGTCCAAAAAAAAAAAAAGAGAAATGCCTAGCCAGCCCGTACCTATCCAGCCCATTTCAGCTGAGGTACCAGACAGGAATGAAAAAGCCCTTTAGGCAGTTCTAGCCTCTGCAGACAGCACGTGAAACAGGTGGAGATAAGGGATCCTCACTGAGCCCTGTCAAAAATGGACAGTATTGTTTTAAAGCATTAAATGTTGGAGGGTTTTTTGTTTTGTGGTGTTGGGGATTGAACCTGATGCCTTTTTTTATGCTAGGTAAACACTCTACCACTGAGCTATATCCCCAATCCTTGGAGTAGTTTTTAAAACAATAATAGGTAACCAAAACACAAAGCTGAAAAACAGGCCCATCACAAACCAACAATCTCTAAATTCTGCAAAGTGGAATTTTTGTTATTAAAAATTTTTTTATTGGTGGTGGGGGTGGTGTAGCTCTGTGGTAGAGTGTTTGCCTGGCATGCTCCAAGCCCTGGGTTCCATCCTCAGCACCATAAGAAAAAAATATATCTCAGGAGTCATTTGCTTTCTGTTTACTGTCTTGCTGATTTATAATCTTACCACCTGGAACTTGTTTATCCCAGGGATACACCAAGAGATTGGGGAGGCTGTGGAAAAGAAGTCTGCCCCTATGAGGAAGGAGTATTTTATCACTGACATTGTTTGGAATGGTTGGAGCATAATAAAAAGAAAACTGCTGAGTGTAGGAAGTGCACGCCTATAACCCCAGCAACTTGGGAGGCAGAGGCAGGAGTACAGATAGTTGGAGGCCAGAGGCAGCCTGTGCAATTTATCAAGACCCTGACTCAAAAAATAAAAATGGATTGAGGGTACAGCCCAGTGGTAGAGCATTGCACAGTAAGTGCAGAATCCTGGGTTTAACCCCCAAGTACTGGAAAAAAACAAAAACAAAAACCTGACTAATACTATTAGTCACTTTTATTATTTTAAAATTCTCTACAGACAACAAAACAAAACAAAACCCCTAACTGCTTAACAGCCTATTGCCCAAACCTGAGGTGGATCCTTCCCACCGCCTCCCTCCTTAGTATGCCACTGGTTTACATATACACATGCAGTGAGACTCAGAAGTAATGTCATTTTCACAGCATAGAGCTGTCTGAACACAACCAAACTTTCAAATCACACAGCTGCAAACCAGCCTCTCATCTGTTGCCTGACAAAGACCCAGCCAGTTCCCTGCCTGGGTAGACCCCATGAATCTAACCATCCTTTAGTTCATAGGATAATTCTCAGAGTGTTGCTATAGTACCCAATTCCAGGCTGACCTCCTGCTGTGGGGGTGATCCTTTCCCCATCTGTCAGAGTACCCATGTCTGTTTTCCACAGAGCTCAATACACTCCCTTATCTAGCCAAACAAAAGGGATTCAACCTTAAGTTCTCTTTGAAGGATCACAGGGCAGGACCACATTTATGCCAACATCCATATATAATACAACTAATGCTCCTGCCTCCTGTTCACAACAGCAGGCTGTGGATATCACCCTGCCATTTGTACAGAGGCTGCTAAAAACTGTTGTTTCCTACCAAGCTGCAGAGGAGAACCTCATAGGATGAAACCTTGGAACACAAAGCAACAAGTTGTCTGCCTGTACCAAGGAAAGTCCCAAAGTGAAGTCCATTTAGGTCATTTTCAATCTATCCATCAACAAATCAGGTTGGGTGGACGTGGGCCATATACCTAGCATACTGCAAGGGCCTGGGAAAGGCTTAAAAAATATTTTAAATTACATTTTAGAAGAACAATCACTTGGAATTCCAGTGAAATCTATTCTCCTAAGAGAAAGGAAGAAAATTCTGTCTGGACCAAAAAGACTGGAACAGAGGAAGAAAGAGATTCAGTAAACTCCACTTACTGAAATAAAAACAGAAAACAGAAATCTAACTGGGCTTCCATTCAGAAAGAAGTCAGGAATTATTCCAGGCCCATAAGTGTAATAGCTTTTCAAGACCCTGCAGTTACTTTTTTTCTTTTTCTTTTCTTTTTCTTCTTCTTCTTTCTTTTTTTTTTTTTTTTCCCAGTGCTAGGGGATTGAACCCAGGGCCTCGCACATACTTTGCCAATACTGTACCACTGGGCTGCACCTCCAGGCCCCTTTTAATTTTTGCTGTTTATTTTGACACAGGGTCTCATTAAGTTATATAAGCTGTCTCTAGCCTTGAACTTATGATCCTCTTCCTCTGCCTCCCAAGTCACTGGGATTATAGGAATGAACCTCCATTCCTGGTAAGACCCTGCAACCTTTGTCACTTAAGTATATTAGTTTTTCAGTTCTTGTTTTGTTTTTTAGTGCTAGGAATTATACCCAGGGCTGTGTACATGCTAAGTCCATGCTCTACCACTGAGCTTCACCTCCAGTTCTGTTAGTTTTTTTGGGGGGGTTGTTTGCTTGTTGTTTTTAAGCCTTTTTCCACATGGTGTTTGGAAGTAAAATCTTTATCCTCAGGAGGCTAAGGCAGTGGGGGATAATGAGTTTGAGACTGGCCTGTGCTATACAGAGAGATCACATGTTAAAAAAAAAAAAAGAGCAGGGGAAGGAGAAAGAAGAGACAGAACAAAAAAAAGTTTTAAAATGAAAAGGATCTATGTGCTGGCAGAGGCTTGAGAAAGGAGTGAGGAGATGGCCCCACCTCATTCCACAGCCACTGCTGGGAAGAAGAGCCCTCAAGAGCCCTGGGACCTATGATGGGATGTAATTGGTCAATGGCAGACCCCCAGGCCTAATGCACTCTAATTTCTGTGAAGTCCTAACTTTAAAGGCCTTTTAGTTGCTGGGTGAATACATAAGTAATAAAACAATTATTTAGAATTATATTAAAATTTATCTGGCTGGGCATGGTCATGCACATCTGTAATCTTAGCACTTGGGAGGCACAGGCATGAGGATAGTGAGCTGGAGTCTAGTCTGAGTTACATAGTTGTAGACTAGCAGGGGATACATAGTGTGACCCTGACTCAAAAACAAAACAAAACAAACTTCCAAAAAACCTTATTCTTACAGCAAAAGCAAGGTCATTCCTCAATGGATATGACCTAGATGTTGTTGTTGTTGTTGTTGTTGTTGTTGTTGTTGTTGTTAGGTGCCATGGAGTCGTGTCAGATTCATAATGCCCCTTATCAGGTTTTCAATGGCTGATTGTTTCGGGATTGCCTTGGGAGTGGCAATTGCCATGTCCTTCTCCCATTTTTCCGGTGCTGGGAATCAAACCTGGGACCTCAGAGACTGCAGAGTGGCGCTCTGCCAACTGAGCTAAATCCCAGCCCATATGACCTAGATATTTGCTATAAAATGTCCCTATACACACCTCTCTAACCCCAAGGAAACATGAAGCTTGAGGAGACCCATTGTGTGAGACAGACCCTATTGGTCCTGGGGTGGTTCTTGTGTGCTACAGAAAGTGGGTGAGCAACCGTCTTTTATAACTCTGACTGCCAAAGCTACCTCTTCACCCTCACTGCTTATGGGCCACTGACCAACAGTTTGTGTGGGCCAGAGGCAACCCAAGGCGGGGGACTGTAACCATGATATGCTCTGCTATGGGGATCACTTCAACAGAACATGACTTTCTGCTCTTCTCCAAAGGATGACACAGACAATGTGATTCTTACTTAAGTAAGCTACACACTGCCTATTTAAGGAAAACCTGTTTAGTGGGTTATTCTTTTTTGCTTCAATCAACTACCTTAAATATCCATTACATTTTGCAAGATCAGTTCATGTTCTTAAACGTCTAGGTTTTCTATGGTTTGGCATTGCTAGGCCAAAACATTTGGATTAGCTGAGGCAATGTTGTTTTGTTTTGTTTTGTTTTGTGTTGTTTTCTGTTCCTTTGGGGCATCTTCTGCTTTATCCTTGTTTGGTAGGTATAGCCATTTCTTTTCCTTTATAGCTCAGATAAGTAGTATAGTCTCATAAAGGATGAATGTCACCTGCTCATTCATTCAGGCTACAAAATACTGTGTTCATAGCATTGGTCCAATCATTTTTTCATTCAACAATTATCTAATGAGCACTTAGTCTATGCTAGGCATCAGAGATAAGGCAGTGAACAAAAAAGACTAAGTCTTAGCCCTCAAGAACCTTTCATCTAGCAGAGGTGATAAAATAAGCAAGTAAATTCATAATGTGATGGGAGCTATGAAGAAAATCAGGGCTAGGAAAAGAGCTAGAGAGGTTTGTGGGGAGGAAGGGTGGTCAGATGAGCCTCTCTGAGCAGGAAGATCTGAACAGCATGTGGGGAAGAGTGGTTCAAGCAGCAGGAAGTGCAAGTGCAAGGGCCTGAGGCAGAAGGGTCATTGATGTGTTCCTGCTAAACAGTGTAACTGAGAATTTGACAGGATCTGGTATCTGATGGTTACCTTACTGGACCCACTGACCTACAAGCCAAAGAGGGCTAGCCAGCTAGCCACAGACTTTAAATTACTTTGCTGTTTTTTTGTTTTTTTGCAACACTTCCCAGAATGCATATAAGAGAAGTAACTCTTCCTGTTCATCATTGTAATATGTAGGTAAATTTCAAAGCCCTGAGAACAGATCTCACAGAATGAGCCTGGGGTAATCAGTTCTGTTTCATGCTGGATAGGCAGAAACACTTTTTGCTACCTGGTAAGGAATGAAGGAAGGATCAGGCAATTATAGAGTTCCTGCCCTGGAATGGGGGCAGTTACTTACATTCTGAGTGCCTCAGTGTCCTCATCTGTAAAAGAGAAAATAAAACCAGCTCAGATAAACAATAAAAGCAAAAAAGTGCCTGGCACACATGGGTGTTCAGTAAGTGTGTTCCTACCAGCTCACTGACCCTTCCTGTTTTAAGGACTTTATTTCTAATCACCATATGGAAAAAAGGAATTTTTTTTTTAATAGAGGAAAAAACCTAAAGCTTAGGCAGGCACCATGGTGTTCATCTGTAATCCCAGCTACTCAGGAGGCTGAGTCATGAGGATCACAAGTATGAGGCCAGATGTAGCCTGTGCAGTTAATCAAGACCCTGTCTCAAAATAAAAAAATATAAAAGGGGGTGGGAGTATAGTTCAGTGGTAGAGCACTTGCCTAGCATGCCCAAGGCCCTAGGTTCAACCTCCAGTACTAAAAACAAAAACATAGAACAAAAACCCTAAAGTTTAAAAGCTTTAATATCTTCTAAGAACTTGAGCCCCAAAACCAAATACAGCAAACAACAAAATGTATTCATTTTTTTTCGTGAGTCTGTAAGCAGGACTTACAGAGGTGGTCTAGACTCATGCTTGGATTTGTGCCTACCTAACCTGAATTTTGTATTATCAGAATGTTTAAAACCATACTTTGGAAAGGAAACCCCTCCTAGCACACACTGACACAACTGAGTTTCTTTACCTGCCCAAACACAAATGGAATCGAAACCAATCAATCCTGGAAAATGAACTCCTGAAAGATATATTTTCCCTAACACGAAATAAAATTTAGAACAAGAAGCATCTGAATGTAGCAGTTAAGAACAAAGATAGGCAATACACTCCAACATATAGGCATAGGAAAGCATTTCCTTAATAGAACTCCAATTGCTCAAGAAATTGCAACACGAATAGATAAATGGGATTACATGGAATTAAGAAACTTCTGTACAGCAAAGGAAACAATCAACAGAGTCAAGGAAGTCCCCACTGAATGGGAGAAAATCTTCGCATCCTATCCCAAGAAAACAAATAACCCTATACACAAGTGAGCAAAGGAACTGAACAGACAGTTCTCAAATGAAGAAGCTCGTAAAGCCATGAAACACATGAAAAAATGCTCAATATCCCTAGCCATTAGGGAAATGCAAATTAAAACAAATCTGAGATTTCACTTTACACCAGTAAGAATAGCCAAGATCAATAAAACAAATAATAACAAATGCTGGCGAGGTTGCGGGGAAAAGGGAACACTCTTACATTGCTGGTGGAGCTGTAAATTGGTCCAACCACTGTGGAAATCAATATGGAGGTATTTTAAAAAACTGAAAATAGATCTACCGTATGACCCAGCTATAACACTATTGGGAATATACCCAAAGGGAGATTAGTTATCATACCACAGAGACACCTATATCTCCATGTTCATTCAATGCAGCACTTTTCACAATAGCAAGGATATGGAATCAACCAAAGTGCCCATCAATGGAAGAATGAATAAAAAAATTATGGTACATACACACGATGGAATACTACTCAGCAATCAAAAAAATGAAATGTCATTCACAGCAAAATGGACGGAATTGGAGAAAATCATCTAAAGTGAATGAACACAACTCAAAAAGAAATACATGTTCTCGCTCATATGTGGGAGCTGAATCAAACTTAAAAGAAGGGAAAAGTCCTATACATAAATTGGAACCTAATAAAAATCTCATGTAAACTTAGTGTAGAAGGGATAATTTAATGAGTGGAAAGAAGGAGGGAGAAATCTAGCAAGAGGAAGTGATGATGGGAGAAGACAGGAGGGGGAGGAGAGCCAGCGAGGAAGGAGAGAGAGGTCAACCTCAAAGTAAACAGCCAAACTTTAACAGTTTGGGAAATAACAACAATAATACCAAATGATGGCAATAGTGCAAACATACTAGATCACTCATGTAATATTGCTGAGAATGTAAAATGGTAGATCGCTGTAGAAAAAGGTTTGGACTTAAAATCAGGATGCCTGTATATAGATAAATACTCCCACAAAAAGACATACAAGTAGAAAGGAGGGCATTGGTGTCGGGGGGATAGAGGAGTAGGGGCACGAGAGGGTAAGGGGGAAGTTATGTGAGCAATCAATAAAAATGAAATACTTATACAGAAATGTCACAATGAAATACACATCAGAATGAAACCCATTAAGTTGCACGTTTAAAATTTCCAATAAAAAAATCCAAAAAAAAAAAAAAAAAAAAAAAAAAGAGAGAACATTAGCTCTGGAATCATGTCTTAGTATAAGCTATATGACCTTGAGCTTGAACTCTCTTAGCCTCAGTTTTCTTATTCATAAAATAAGAATGATAAAAATGCCTCTTTAGTGGTTCTAAGGATTAACTGAGATAATAAATGTAAAACATTTGATACAATGCTTGGTACTAAGTAAGAGCTTATTAAAATGACATGAGTGTAACGAGTGTGATGAGTTCTCCGACCTTCAGGCAAGTGTTAGGTATAAGGAGGTCAAGAAAGGCCTCTCCAGAAGATGAGCTTTAACCAAGCCCTGAATGAGGTAAGGTGCAAGGGGCTCTGTGAAGCTCTAAATAGTGACTGGTAGCAGAGACAAAGAAGCAGTGAGACTGAAGGCCCCACCACACCACAGTGGTCTGTAAAGGACCACCAGGGTGGCCGGAGGGCTGTGAGGGAAGGGAACCAAGGAAAGATACAGGTCAGAAAGAGGACAGGGATGGCCTGGGTCAGGCAGGAACTTGCAAATCAAAATAAGTCTGGATGGCATTCAGAATGTGACAGGAAATGAGAGGTCTCAGTGATTTGGAAAGAATCCCCCAGGCTATGGGTAGAAACAGCCCAGAGGGGAGCAGGACTGTAAGCAGGGAAATAAGAGGCACTGACTCACACAGTCCAGAGCCAGATGGCAGCAGGCGAGGTGGGGTACCCCATGGGAATGAGGGTTTATTTTGAAGGTAGAGACAATGAGGCTGCTTCACAGACTGATGGGAGGTGAGAGAGGGAATCAGGGGAGATGCCTGGGATTCTGCTGTTGCTAGTGAAGGACGATGCCCTCAGAGGGAAGAGGAGAGGGTGGGGGGCAAACTGAATCTGAGGTGCCCTTTAGCTATCCTGGTGGAAATGTGCCTAGCCACTGGAGTCTGGAGCTCAAGGGGAAGGTGGAAGGGCTGAGGTGAATGTACCACTTAATAGCTTTTCAATGGTAGTTAAAGCCATACCACTTCATGGAAAGAGCTAGGGGGAGATTATGGACAGAGCAGAGTGCTGAGGGCTGGGTCCGAGGCTCTGATGTTTACAAGAAAGAAGGATAAAGACTGTTCAGCCAAGAAACCTGAGCAGGAGCTGCCATGGGTGAGTGAAAAATGACAGAACATGATGTCACAGAGTCCCTGAGAATGTCTTCAGAAAGAGAACGACCAACTGCTGGGAAGCTCAACATGATGAAAGCCAAACGGATTCTGGGTCCTGTGAGAGGGTGGTCCCTAGAGACCCCAAGAGTGCTGCTGGGGAATTAGGGGAATCCCAACCAGAGTGGATTAAAAAGAGAAAGCAGAGTCACCAGGAACAGAGCCTGGGAGGTGATGGAGGGGAAACACGTCTGATTGTGTTTGTTTGCTGGGGCTGCTGAAATGAGTGGCTTAAAGAACAGGAGTTATTTTCTCATAGTTTTGGAGGCTGCAAGTCTGATATCAATGCCCTGACCAGAACTGGTCTCCTCTGAGGTACGTCCTGGGCATGGAGATGGCCAACTTTCCCTGGGTGCTCACATGCCCAGACTATACAGTGTGTCCTTATCTCCTTTCCTTAGATGGACACTGGTCATACTGGATCACGGTCCACCCTTGTTGTTGTTATTAGGTGCCATTGAGTTGGTGTCCGACTTATAGCAATCCTATGTACAATAGGTGAAACGCTATTGTCAATGCTTCTCTGCTGCTCATAGGGTTTTCAATGGCAGATTGATTTTTAGGAGTGGGTTGCTGGGTCCGTCTCCCAAGCCTGTAGCACCTGGTGTTCCCAGGCGGTCTCCCCATTCAAGTACTAACCAGGTCCAACCCTGCTTAGCTTCTGCAATCTGACAGGAGTGGATGCCACAGGGCTACAGCTGCAGGAACGGTCCACCCTAGTGGCCTGATTTTAACTTAATTACCTTTTTAAAGGCCCTCTCTCCAAATACAGTCACATTCTAGTGCCAAGGGTTGGGCCTCCAACAAATGACTCTGAAGGGGGAGTGCACAATTCCGCTCATACCACAAGGCAATCCTTTTTAAAGAAAAGTTGCTATAAAGGAGATCACAGGATTGAGGTGGAACTAGACAGGTGCAGTGAGACAGGGAAATTCTGTGCTCATCTTGGGTTTCTATTATGGGAGAAATCACACCTGCTGATATTGCTGCTGAGAATGGTGTGGTAGAGATGCTGAACCTGTGACTGCAGGAGAGACAGGGGTAACTGCAGTGGCAAAGCCCATCCAAGAAGGGATGGGATCAAGAGGTGTTAAGTGACTTACTTGTGACACATAACCTGGGAACAGTGAGTCTTGTGCTTCACCCCAGACACGTTCATCCTGAGGCACTTGAGTCCCATCAAACTACATTTTAATCCTGTCCATGGCAGTGGCAATAACCAGGACAACCCCCTGGGTCAGAGGAGGGAACACAGTCACATATCAAATAACAGCTGCCCTGGCTACTTGAGTACTGAAGATTCAAGGCTTATGGGGATGAAGTAGGTCAGTGGTCCCTGGGAGGGGAAGAGGACTGGTGAACTAAAACATCTGAGGAAGTGCATCTCCAAAGGCAGCTGAATATCTTGAATCCAGGAGCCAGTGTTGGCCTACTTATTTGAACTGAACTTAGTCAACTTGGAGGTGAACTTGGCAGGTCAGCACCAGCCATTTCAGAGAGTTACAGCATCAGCTTTCCATATGCAGATTGTATCCTCTGTCACCAGTGCCAAGGAACACGTGGCTTTGTGATTTTTGCTTCCATAAACTCTCTTATGGCAACACTTGTGTGCTGCAGCCCAGATGTTAAACAAATCAATCAATCAATAAACCTTGGCTTCACATTTTGTACAGACAAATTTATCTGATACATAGACAAACAAAGTCTCTTAGTGAGTGCACTGCCTCCGTGTCACCTGGGGACAACCCTGCCAACACTTCCTCCTGGAAACTGTGGTTCACCTGAATAGACAGGTCAAACTCCCAACTTTAATAGGGCTCTGCTATTTTCGTCATGGCAATTTCCAGACCCATCCAGGTTATCTGAAGGCAAATGTAGATGTGACTGCTGCTTAGGTGACTGATAGTGACTTGTCTAAGTTCACCCAGTAAAAACCACTCCATGTCTGTTACCTGGGCAGCTGCTGCGGAATGAATAAACAAGGAACTGAGTGAGCAGGTTTTAATGAAGTAAGGGATGGATACCTTCGCTAGGGCTCAGACAATAATATCTCAGTATTTTTAATCCTAAAGGCAGAACACTAAATCCCTTGATTTGTCTCATATCTTCTTACTGATCTTTCTGCTAAATGCTCCATTTCATTGTCCTCCAAAGTATTTGTTTTGAAACCACCTATGTCCTCCTTTCTCTCATGGAAACCACCTGCAACAGCCACCCTGGAGCTGCTGCAAACATTTGTTTTTGATAACAGTGTATTTTGAATGTCTGTGGTTTCAATTTCTATTTTTGTCCCTGACTGTCAGAACATTTTGGCTTCTTCATACCTTTTACTGGTAGCTTTGCTTTTCCCAGGCATTTGTACTCTGAGCAACACATCAGTTACATAACCTATGATAAGAAAATTGCAAAATTGCCATCATTATTGCCCCCAGAAAATGTCTTGTGAAAGACTAAAACTCTCTGAGGTCAGCACATGGACATGGTTAGTCTTATATTGATTATTTGCAATCATCCACTAGATGAAACTAGAGACTGTGCCAAGACAATAACGCTTTTCTGAAATTTTTATCTACAATACATAGGAGCACAATGACATAAACCATTCCCAACTAGAAATGTCCTTTTTGAATTAATAAGGGTTTTCCACTGCCACATAAAATTCACCACCACATTCTCTCAAGTTTTACTTTGTCTTTGAACTCCAGGCCTGCCTCATTCAGAACATCTCCTTCCTTAGCACCACTCAATTTTTCATTCCTTCAGCAAGCACGTTCATCATTTCAAAGTCAGGAAATTTGTCTAGTGATTTACAGTTTTCATCCACATTATTTAAATCAATTCCTTACAACAATTTAGAGAATGAAAGCAGAGAAATCATTAGTATTCCCATCTCATAGATCAGAAAACTAAATTCTCCTGGATAACAAATAACAGAACTTGTACTAAAAAATGAATGATGTGGATTCTGGTCCAGGATTTTTTCCCCTACATAATATTGGCCACAATTATGGCTGTGATTTTCCAGCTTCAGATGCCACAGAGTCCCCTGCAAGGTTTGTTACAACACAGATTGCTGGGATCTACTTCCCCCTCCAGGCTTTCTGATTCATTAGGTCTGGGTCAGGACCTCAGAATGTTCTCAATCACACTCAACTCTTCCATTTTTCCCTTGTCTTCCTCTTCTCAGCTTCCCTTGCAGCTAGTGGCAGCCATCTGACCTAGTTCTGGTCAATGAGATGTCAACAGACATCTTCTGGGAAGACCTGTGCTTTCCTCAGGAAAAGGCTCTTTACCTTTCTTCTTTCTTCCTGCCTAGAACATACATGCAATGCTTACAAGTATAACAGCCACCTTGTGACCAAAGCATTAAAAATGGCAGGCTAGGAAGAGATTGGGTCCCTGTGGCCCTGGATTCCTTTCCTCCAGACTTTTAATTTTTTTTTCGATACTCATGGTTTGAACCCAGTTCCTAGTGCATGCTAGGCAGGTGCTTTATCACGGAGCCACACCATAGCCCTGCTCTTTTTGTATTTTTGAGATAAGGTCTTGCTAAGTTGCATAGGCTGCCTCTGTTCTTGAATTCATGATCCTCCTGCTTCCATCTCACAAGTTGCTGGGATTATAGGTGTGAGCCATAGCATGACTCCAGACTTATAGTGTGAGAGAAGTAAATCTCTAGTAATTTACGTTATTGTAGTCAGGATCTTTGTAACTTGCAGCCAAATACATCCCTAACTGATAAAGAGAAAAAGAAGGATAGGAAGGTACATGACGATCCAGGGAAATGGCATTTAACAAGCATTTTGGGGGCCCTTTTCTTTGGTTGACATTGTGTTGAGATGGGGTTCTTGTACCTAAGGTGTTCTTAGTCAAGGTGGAAAGATCACCATAAAAAACGCATAACTAATAATATACTGTGACAAACTGAGAGGTATAAGCAAAATGCTGTAGAAACCTTCAGAAAGAGCCCTGACCAGGGAGGTCAGGGAAGGCTCCCAGGAGGTGACCTATGAACAGGATCTTGAAGTATGAATGGTGTCCTCTCAGTGTGATGTTGGCCTTGATTGTCAACTTGACTGGCCAGAGAGATGCCTACGACTAATACAGCACACCTCTGATGCACCTGTGAGGGCCTTTCCAGAGAGGACTGACAGGCTGGACAGTAACTGAGGGTGAAAGACCCACCCTGAACATCAGAGGCACCATCCAATAGGTTGGGGGCCTAGACAGAATAAGTGGAAAAAGGAAAAACCCAGCTGACATGTGCAAGTTTCATTCTTCTTCCTGAGCAAATGCATCTCTTTTCGGCTGCTATGGACATCAGACTACAGCTTCTTCAGCCTTTCGTCAGTGGCTCTCCAGTAAACTTTCAGATCTCAGTGTTGGACCATTTGTGAAATCTGGATTCTATTCTGTAGGCCAGGAATCCCAACCACCAGGCTGCAGACTGCTTTAGTCTGTATTTACAGCTGCTCCCCATCATTTGCATTAAGCCTGAACTCCGCCTCCTGTTAGATCAGCCTCCCCCAACCCCACCTTGATCCTTGGGGAAATTGCCTTCCACTAAACCAGTCCCTGGTGCCAAAAAGATTGGGGACTGCTGCAGTGGGCAGCAGAAGTCAGGAAAGGTCAATAAACTAGAGAATATGCCCCGGAAATGTATACTCATTAACTGTGTTAAAATTGTAATACCCAAACATAACCATAACAAAAGATGAATACAAGGCATATTTGACTTCTGCAATTACATGGGGTCATACTACACACTGCTACTGAAGTTCAATTCAACTTCAAAAAGTAATACATGGGTAGCATCTCTTAATGTGTTTATACATTTTTTGGCATCCCTGTATGTTGAAATATGATCCTCTCCTTTTTTATTTTTAGGGGGCAACTCTGGTAGAAGGGTAGGAGAATAAGTTATGAAAAGCCTGTGGCTGGCCATAGAAACCAGGTAGACAAGGAGACAAAAGCTATAAGAGTTTTGTTTTCATTTTTTTATACTGGGGGCTGAACCCAAGGCCTCATGAATGTTTTACAAGTGCTCTACCACTGAGCTGCACCCTCGGCCCATTTTTTACTTTTTATTTTGAGACAGATTCTCACTAAGATATGCAGGCTGCCTCTGGCCTCGAACTTGGGATCCTCCTGCCTCTGCCTCCCCAGTCGCTGGGATTACAGACATGCACTCCCACTCCTGGCCTCTAATAACATAAGAGTATAAACCAGAGAGGAGCAATAGAGATAGAAAAGTACAGTCACAGTCTGAGAGAAATTCAATTGAATTTGATCACTGTTTGGATAGGAGAGAACCATAGAGAAGACCAAGAGAGAAAAACATGGAAGAAGATTCGAAGAATTTGATCCTGGAGGACGGGGCAGTTAGTAAAGCCATTTACCCAAGGGTAAGAAGATAGAGAATGGGGACAGGTGATGGGGAGGAGAGAACTAAATGTATTTAGCACTGGTTATATGCCAGGCGTTGTGTTACATATATGAGGTATGATCAAAAGATACAGTGAATGTTTAAATTTTTAAAAATCATTACAATAGAAGGCACATCACCATTAATCTCCCTCAAGATACTCCTCCCACTTCTGAGCACATGCATCCCACTGTTCTTGCCACTTTCTGAAGCAGCTTTGGAGGTCCTCTTTTGCAAGTGTTTAGTTACAGTGTTGTGGCTGCCTTGATGTCCTGACTTAATTCAAAATGTCTACCTTTTATGATCATTGTAACTTTGAGGAAGAGCCAGAAGACCCATGATGCCAGATCTGGTGGGTGAGAACACACCGTAATGTTTTTATTTGACAGAAATTACTGTACCAGAAGTGATGTGTGACCAGGAGCATTGCCGTGATGGAGGATGAAACTAAAGACTCGCACAAAAGAGGACTTCCAGAGTGCTTCAGAAGGCAGCGAGAACAATGGGATGTGTTTGAAGCCAGGGAAGTATTTTGAAGGGGATTAATGGCAATGTATTTTTTACTGTAATATATTTAAAAATTTAAACATTCACCATATAGTTTGATTATACTTCATATTTTTGTCATAAAAACCCTATGAAATAGTACTGTAATGCCCATTTCACAGAAAACTAAGGACTCAGACACGTTATTGCTTACCCACAGTTACTCAGAAAGTAATGTCAGGGTTGGAAACTATCTTCCTGGCTCCACAATCCACCCCTCTCCCTTATATGCTTCTCAGTGCCATCCAGTTTGGGACACCAAGGTAGGACATCTCAGAGTTCCTCGGGACTCTGAGTCTGCAGCTTTGGAGACAGGCAGGAGGTGCAGGCATCAGGTTGGGAGTCCTTGCTATATAGATGTTTCCTGTACCATGGGTGCAAGATGCAATTGCCTGGGAAAGATTTTGGCCTGAAAAGAGAAGACAAGGTCAGACCATGGGAACTTGACATTTGAGCATTATGCCACATAGGTCTGTAGTAAGCTACACATCAAAGAAAAGTCAAGGAGCAAGTTTAGGATTTTTTTCTCATTATGGAGTTCAGGGGTGGGGTTTTCAGGTGGTCGTAGTTGGCTTCATCACAGACCCAGGCTCTCTCTTTTTAATCTACTGTACTTAGTGCATGTGTTCCATTTTCAAACTTGGTTCAGTTTTGCCAAATGGACTCTTCTGGTCCCACCATCCTATTTTAGGCAGCAGGGGAGAGGAAGAGGCCAAAAGAAAGCAGTATCTGCCAGCCAAGTGAGCCTACTTTTAAGGAAGTCTTTCCAGACAACATACCACATAACTTCTGCTTACATTGACCACGCTGAGAACCATTTTCAAGAGGAGCTGGAAATGTGGCTTTTTAGCCAGGTCCTCTACTGTGTTTCTTAAACCAGGTTCTCTGAGTACAGAATGAAGAGAATGGAAAACAGGTAGGCCCTCTAAACTCTGCCATATGGGGTAGGCAGAGGAAAGAAATAGATAAAGACAATTTGGAGAGAGAGGGAGAGAGAAAGAGGGGAGAGAAGGATGTCGTGAAGATGATAGTAGTTAGGATGCTTTTATTGTTGTTGTTAGGTGCCATTGACTTAGGTCTGACTCACAGTGATCCTATGTACAACAGAACAAAACACTCCCTGATTCCGTATCAGGCACATGATCTTATTTATGTTTCAGCCCATTGTTGCAGACACTGTGTCAATCCATCTAGTTGAGGGTCTTCCTTTTTTTCATTGACCTGCCACTCTCCCAAACATGATGTCCTTCTCCAGGGATTGGTCCCTCCTGAGAACATGTCCAAAATACTTAAATGCAGTCTAACCATCCTTGTTTCCAAGGAGAACTCTGGTTGCATTTCTTCTAGGACAGATCTGTTGGTTCTTTTGGCAGTCCATGGGATATTCCATATTCATCTCCAGGACCATAATTCAAAAGCACAAATCCTTTTCCTGTCTTCCTTGTTCAATGTCCAGCTTTCACAACCATATGGTGGGACTGAAAATACCATGGCATGAGTCAGGAACACCTTTGTTTTCAATGTGACGTCTTTGTAACACTTTAGAGAGGTATTTTGCAACAGCTTTTTCTGATGCAATATGTCTTTTGATTTTTTGACTGCTGCTTCCACAGATTTTGATTGTAGAGCCAAGTAAAGCAAAATCTTGGACAACCTCAATCTTTTCTCTATTTATCATCAAGCTGCATACTGACCCAGTTGTAAAGATTTTTGTTTTGTTTATGTTGAGGCACAATCCATACTGAAGGCTATGTTTTTTGATCTTCATTAGTAAATGTTTCAAATCCTCTTCACTTTCAGCAACCAGAGTTGTGTCATCTGCATAATGCAGGTTGTTAATGAGTCTTCCTCCAATCATGATGTCACATTCTTCTTTCATAAGTCTAGTTTCTCGGATTATTTGCTCAGCCTACAGATTGAAGAGGTATGGTGAAAGGATATAGCCCTGATGCACACCTTTCTTGACTTTAAACCAAGCAATATTTCCTTGTTCTATTCAAATGACTGCCTCGTGGTCCATGTACAAATTCCTCATAAATACAATTAGGCATTCTGGTATTCCCATTCTTCACAGTGTTACCCATAATTTGTTATGATCCATACAGTCAAATGCCTTTGCATAGTTGATAAAATATTGATAGGCATCTTTCTGGTATTCTCTGCTTTTGGTTAATATCCATGTAACATCAGCAGTGATGTCCCTGGTTCCACTCCCTCTTCTGAATCCAGCTTGACTTTCTGGTAGTTCCCTGTCTATATACAGCTGCAGTTGCTTTTGAATAACCTTTAGCAAAATTTTGCTTGGTGAGATATTAATGGTATTGTTCTATAGTTTTCATATTTGGATGGATCCTCTTTCTTGGGGATAGGCACAAATATGGATCTCTTCCAATCAATTGGCCAGGTAGCTGTTTTCCAAATCTTTTTACATAAACAAGTTAACACCTCTAGTGCTGCATTTGTTTGTTGAAACATCTCTATTGGTATTCCATCAATTCCTGAAGTCTTGTGTTTTGCCAACTCCTTCAAGGCAACTTCCACTTCTTCCTTTAGTACCATTGGTTCCTGATCATATGCAACCTCTTAAAATGACTGGTTATCCACCAATTCTTTTTTGTATAATGATTCTGTGTATTCTTTCCATCTTCTTTTGATGTTTCCTGTGTTGCTTAATATTTTCCCCCATAGAATCCTTTACTATTGCCACTCAAGGCTTGATTTTTTTCTTCAACTCCTTAAGCTTGAGAAAAGCAGAGCATGTCCTTCCTTTTTGGTTTTCTATCTCTTGCTCTCTGCACATGTCATTATAGTATTTGATTTTGTCTTCTTGAGCTGCCCTTTGAAATCTTCCGTTTAGTTCCTTAACTTCATCATGCCTTCCTTTTACTTTAGCTGCTAGACATTCAAGGGCAAGTTTTAGAGGCTCTTTTTCAGAGTCCCTTTTTCACATGCAATTTGGTCTTTTACTTTTTTTTTCCTGTCTTTTAAATAACCATTTGCTTTCCTCATGAATGAATGATGTCTTTGATGTCATGACACAACTCATCTGGTCTTCTATCATTGGTGTCTAATGCATTAAATCTGTTCTTGAGGTGGTCTCTGAACTCAGGTGGGATATACTCAAGGTCATACCTTGGCTCTCATATACTTGTTCTAATTTTCTTCAGTCTGAACCTGCATATGAGCAGTTGATGGTCTGATCCACAATCAGTACCAGGTCTCATTCTGACATTTGATATTGGAAAACATGGTCTCTTTCTACAAATGTAGTCAACTTGATTCCTGTATATTCCTGGTGACTTCTATGTGTACAGTCACTATTTATGTTAGTGAAAAAATGTATTTGCATTGAAAAGGTCATTAATCTCACAGAATTCGATCATGCAGTCTCCAGCATTGTTTCTGTCACCAAGGCAATATCTTCCAACTACTAAGCCTTCTTTGTTTTCAACTTTTGCATGCCAGTCACCAGTAGTTATCAGTACATCCTAACTGCAAGTTCAATCTATTTCAGAATTCAGGAGCTGGTAAAAATCTTCCCTTTCTTCATTTGTGGCTTTAGTGGTGGGTGCGTAAATTTGAATAATAGTCATATTAACTGACCTTCCTTGTAAGTGTATAGATATTATTCTATCACTGACAACATTGTACTTCAGGACAGATCTTGAGATGTCTTTTTTGATGATGAATATAATCCCATTTCTCTTTAATTTATTATTCTCGGGATAATAAACCATATGATTATCTGATTCAAAATGGCCCATGCCGGTCCATCTTAGCTCATTGGTGCCTAGGATGTTGATGTTTATGTGCTCAATTTCCCTTTTGATGATTTCTAGTTTTCCTAGCTTCATCCTATGTACCTTCCACATTCCAATTATTAATGGATGTTTACAGTTGTTCCTCCTCATTTTTTAGTTTCAAGTTATTGAAAACTCAGCCTAAATTAGCTTAAATTTTCCTCAAGTAACCAAAACAAATTATAGACAGGGCAAATGTGTTTATTGGGTATCTGGCTTTGCATCTTTGCCATCTTCCTGGATCTTCCCCTCCCTGGTGGCCTTGCATTAGGCTAGCTTCACAAAGGGTAATAACGTAGCTGAGCCCATTCCAGGACTTGTGTATGCACACCACACCATCTTTCTAGCAAATTCCTGAAATTCATTTATTCATTTCAAACTATTCCTGATTACTTACTGTGTGCCTGGCACCTTTCTTGGTGTTGGAAATAATGTTGCCCAAACAAACAGAAATCCTGCCTTTCTGGGCCTTGGGTTAGTCATCTATTACTGTGTAACCAATTATCCCAGAACTCAGAGGCTTAAAATAACAAACATCTTGTTCCACAATTTCTGTGAGTCAGGAACTTGGGTGTGGCTTACATGGGTGCCTCTGACTTGGGGTCTCTCAAAGGGATTTAATCTGCTGGGGCCACAGTTATTTCAAGGTCACTTGGGGGAGCATGTGCCTCACTCATGTGGCTCTTGGTGGAAGATGTCTATTCATCGCAATGTGGGCCTCTTCATCGGCAGGAACTGGGCATGGAGGAGAGCTAGAAGTTAGTCTTCTTGTAATATCTCAGAAGTGACATCCATTGTTTTGTCATATTCTCTTTGTTTTGGAGTATGTCATGAAGTCCAGCCCACACTCAAGGGGAGAGGATTCTACAAGGGCATGAATACCAGGAAGGGGGGCATCATGGATAACCACTCTGAGGCTGCCTATCACAGAGATAGCCTAGTTCATGGGGACAGAATCAACAAACTGAAGTCTTTCAGGTGGTGATAAACACTGTGAAGAAAAGGAAAGCAAAGTAAAGGAAGGCTTTTCTCATGCAAGGACCTCAGAGTAGAGTCTGAAACAGTTGAGGCAACAAGCCATGTGGGCGTCTGCAGAAAAACATTCCAGGTAGAGGGAAGAGCAGGTGCAAATTCTCTGAGGCAGGAGCATGGGTGGTGCCTCTAAGGAATCATACAACCAACGTGACTGGAGGCCAGGGATCATAGGAGGACATCAAGTAGGCCACACTAGTGACAGAGGAAATAGTAAAGATATTACTGAAGGTTCTGAACAGAAGTGTGACATGATCTGTCTTTTTTGTTGTTTATTTATTTATTTATGTATTTACTTGCTTATTTATTTTTGTGGTGCTGAGAATTGAACCCAGCACATGCTAGGCAGGGGTTCTACCAGTGAGCTATATTCCTAGCCCCTCTGCCTTATTTTTAAAAGGTGTGGTATGGGGAATAGATGGTACGAGGGCTAAGAATAAAAGCAGGAAGACCAGCTGGGATTCTGCTGCCTGGCAGATGACAGATAGCAGAGTCTTGGATTGGTTGGTGTCAGTGGAATCGCAGAGAAGTGATGGGATTCCAAATACATATATTGTAGGATTTGCTGCTGGGAAGGACTAGTATGGAAAATAAATGAAGAATTTGACTTAGCTCTTAAGGCCATGTTAAGTTTGAGGTCTTTGTTAGATAGCCAAGCAAAGGTGCTGCAGAGGAAGCTAGAGTCTTGAGGTGAGGGAAGCGGTCCAGGTTGGTAACAGAAATTGGGAGTCATTAGCATTGTTGTTGTTGTTAGGTGCCATCAAGTCATGTCTGACTGATAGCGACCCTTACAGGGTTTTCAGTGGCTGATTGTTTCGGGATTGCCTCAAGAGTGAATTGCCACATCCTTCTCCCATTTTTGCAGTGCTGGGAATTGAACTCGGGACCTCAAGAGACTGCAGAGCAATGCTCTACCAACTGAGCTAAATCTCAGCCCCCATTAGCACGGAGTTACCTGTTAAAACCATGGGACTAGATGAGATAAATCGCCTAGAGAATAAGTATTAATGGAGCAGAGAAGACATCTCTGGACTGAGAGCCAGAGCACTTGGAACCTTTGGAACTGAGAGGATAAAGAAAATCTAGCAGCTGGGTGCCACGGCACATGCCTGTAATCTCAGTGACTCAGGAGGCTGAGGCAGGAGGATTGAAAGTTTGAGGCCAGAGGCAGCCTTTGCAATTTAGCAAAATCCTGTCTCAAAAAAAAAAAAAAAAAAAAGGAGGAGGAGGTGTCGCTCAGTGGTGGAACACCCTGGATTCAGTCCCCCAGTATGGAAAAATATCTGTCAGAAGACTGAGGAGGAACAGTGGATCAGAAAGGGAAAAGGATCCTGAGGTGCCAGCCACCAGGGCCCACCTTGGAAGGCAGAGAAGTGCTCTTGACCTTCAGATGCTTCCATGGGACAGGTGGGGCCACTGGACTTGAAAGGTAGTAAAAGAACATCCACTGCTTCAGAGAGAGCAGCTTGAAATGAGTCACGGTTTTAGTAGCTGCACAATGATGGGTTTGGGAAGGAGTGAAGTGAAAAAACGAGACCTAGTGACACTGAGCCTTTCAAGAATTTCAAAGTTAGAAATAATAAAAGCATGAGGGAAAACACTAAGTCACTAAAGCTAGAAAATATCTATACCAATAAACAGAAACTATAACATTAAAACCCAGACCATAGAAGGAAGGAAGTTATTTTCATAAATATGATAAGAGTCAGAATGTCTACAGTGGAAAAAATGTTCAAGTTGATAAGAAAAATATTAAGACCCTAACAGGGGAAAAAAACTCATGGAAATTGATAAGACCAAATATTAAGACCCTAATTGGACACGGACAAAGGACATGAACAAACAGTTCACAAAAAGGGAAATACAACTAGTAAACAAAGATTAAGAAACAATTTTGGCATAATTAGCATGGAAGAGAAATACAAATGAAAACCACAAGATGATATATTTTCAGCTATTAAATTCTCAAAAAGCTATTTATACAATTTAGGCAGTAATTATTCTTCAGAGAACCCTAAGAAACTAAGTCAAAATGTAGATGAAATAATTGGCCACAATTTTATTCACAATAGTTAATAGTAGAAAATAATCCAAGCTGGGCATGGGTACAGTCTTGTAATGGCAGGAAGATCATGAGATCAAGGTCAACCTGTGCTGCATAGGGAGACCCTGTCTTAAAAAACCAACCAACCAACCAACCAAACAAACAACATTAATAATAAAATAATAAAATAAGTTGAAAAGTCACAATAATCCAAATGATTAACACCAAGAGACTAGCTTAGAAAATAATAACATATTCATACAGTAGAATATTAAGCCACATACACTTACAAATATGCCAAGGAAAACTTCCTAGTAACACAGGAAAATGTCTATATTATGTTAATTGAACAAAGCAGGATTATAAATTGTGCACTATACCATATATCCTCACCTATGGGGAGAATATTTATGGAAAAAGGAAAACCCACTTGAATGTCCTCTCGAGGCCACACTGGAAGACACGTTCCCATTCTTTCCTGCAGCTCCCCTTTCTTGTTGTTAGGTGCTGTCTAGTTGGGTCTGACTCCTAGCGACCTTATGCCATGCCCAGCACTATATCAGTGCTTCTCTACTATTCATAGGGGTTTCAATGGCTGATTGTTTCGGGAGTGGGCTGCCAGGTCCTGCTCCCAAACTTACAGCACCTGGCTGGTGTTCCTAGGTGGTTTCCCATCCAAGGACTAACCAGGCCCAGTCCTGCTTAGCTTTGGAGATCAGATGGGATCAGAGGCCAGGTACTGTCCTGGGTCCTAGGAGTACAAAGACAGCTCTGAAACTTCTGCTTTTGAGGTGTTTGGGACTGACTAAAATTTGAAAAACTGATCTATGGGAGTAAACCATAAAATCTCAAAAGATATAAATATAACTGGAATCCCAAAATATCACAGAAAAAAAAAAAAAAATTAGCCTAGCTGCAAGGTGAATGTGGGCCATACAGCTGAGATGGTAGGGAATTGTGGGATGGACTTAGCTACTGGCCAAGTTCTTTCTCTTTTTTTTATTTTTTATTTTTAAATTTATTTTACTAGTATTTAAGTCAAAACACAACAAAAGTATCACATACAATGTTAACATTTAAATGTAACAAAAATATTATAAAATAACATTACAAAATAATACAAAAAAATACATGACTTTATCAAATGTGATGAGTGTGTTTGCCTGTCCACAAATTCGTTCCAGTTTTGAACACAGGAAGATAAGATCACTCACATATCAGCTGCGTATTTACCTGTTTCTTTCCTTTGATTTCAACTAGATTAAGATTGAAAACTCTAGTTCACACAAATCAGTTGTGAATGATAGTAATTGCAGGATGCACTTTCTACTTAACAAAGGAAAGCTTTCCTTTATTTTAATCCAAAATGCTGATAAACTTAAGGTCTCATAATCATTCTTCAATGTATATGAAGAACTAAGTTGCACTAATTCATTCTGTTCTTCAGGCATGAAGTTTAATTCAATTATTGATTCAGGGCTTCAAAAAGTAAGTGGACTGTTTACCTGTTTTCCTTTAATGTCTCAAATTTCTCTTCCTGAAAGAAATGGTTAAAAGTTTGAGATAGAGAAATGAGATGCACCAATATCTCTGATTTCATTCCTTTCGAAATGTTTTCATTAATAGTATTCCCTTCAGTATGCTGTAAAGATCTTGGAGACATGTAATAGCTAAGACTATTACTTATAATCCTTCCTTGCTGTAATGACTGTTGGAATGCTTGGATACGTTCAACATGTTGGAATATGTCACTGTTTTTCCTTTGTAGTTTTAAGCTCAGTTCATTAAGAATGCCAAAAATATCAGTTAAAGATGACAATTTCATTGCCCAAATACCATCTTCAAAAATATTTGATAAATGAGATTTCTTTTCAATGAGAAAAATGTGAATCTCATTCCTGAGTTCATAAACCTTGCTTAATATTTTCTCTTGAGACAATCAACAAATTTTGATGTGATACAGTAAGCGGTTATGATTAGTTCCAATTTCTGAACAAAATGTCTCAAGAAATTGGCTATTAAGTGAGCTTCCTTTAATAAGATTAACAACTTTTATTGAATTGTTCAATACTTCCACGAGATCTTATGGAATTTCTCTGGTATATAAAGTAATAATTCCCCACCACAGCATTATTAATAACTTCTAGAATTTTTTGGATTACCTTGCTATGTTTCCCAGTTATGCTTGCTGTTCCATCACTTGTAATTCCTTTACAGTTTTTCCAGTTTAGTTTATACTGACCAATAATGTACTTTTCTAGTTCTTTAAAAATGTCCAATCCACTTAGATGTGAAGTTATATGTAAAAAACACAAAAATTCTCCATAAAATCATCTTGCTATGCATACCTGACATAAACTAATGTTATTATATAACTTTCAATATCGAGGCTCTCATCAAGCTGAAATGCAAAATCTATACCAGATTGTAACTGAGTAAGAAGAATTCTAAATATTCTTCAATAGTACAAATTCGAAGAGATATTGTGTCATCACTAAGTACAGTCTTTTTTTTTTTTTTTTTTTTTCTGTATTTATGAGTTGAACCACATACTTTGCAAGTGCTCTACCACTGGGCTGCACCCCCAGCCCATTTTTATTTTTAACCTTGAGACAAGGTCTTGCTAAATTATGCAGGCTGCCTCTGGCCTCCAAGTCACAATCCCCCTGTCTCTGTCTCCCAAATTGCTGGAATTACAGATGTGGGCCACTGTGTCCAGCTTAGTTTTTAATTTACCAGCGGATGTATCAGCAACAGTTGTATCATACATGCTGGAAGAATAATTTTCTCAGTAGCACTGTGAGACAGTTTCTCTTTTGCCACATGATATGCAACTATATATGATAGTAAGGCTTTTTCACTAACAGTACTAGAAATTGTATTGCTAACTTTATGTCTTTTTTCTCTCTTTGGAAATATTCATGAGGCTTATCAATAAGTTAATCATTCTGAATTTCTTTTTTTCTTTTTTCTTTTTTCTTTTTTTCTTCTTCTTTTTTTTTTTTTTGGCTGCACTGGTGGTTGAACCCAGGGCCTTGTGTTTGCGTGCTTTGCAAGTGCTGGACCACTGAGCTGCATGTCCAGCCCATTGTTTTACTTTTTTGAGACAGGGTCTTGCTAAATTATGCAGACTACCTCTGGTGTCAAACTTGCGATCTTCCTGCCTCTGCCTCCTCTGCCGCTGCAATTACAGACATGGGCCACCACCCCCTCCAGCATTCTGAGTTTCTAAATGTCTTTCTAATTTTAAAGGTCTTAAGCTTTCATTTGCAAGAATATTATTACAAGTAACACACTGAAGTATCTTTTTCAAAGGGCTTTCACATTTGATAAAGCCATATTTTAAGAAATCTCTATTATAACATCTTGCACTTACTTTTTTCTTTTTGAAATGTGGCTCAAATGAAGCTGAGGTTGGAAGATTAGAGTCAGTATTTTTCTCAATACTGTCAGTGTTCATACTTCCAAATCTAACAGTTGAATTTGAATGTCTCTATATTTCATTTTCCTATTCCTTTTTCTTTTAATAAAGAAATGATCCATTTAAACATCAGTTTTTTTCTAGTTTGATTAAAATGTCATAATTGGTACTAACTCAAGAAAAGAACAAAGAAAAAAATATAGCCTAGATAACATGTTTCCAAAAATGTTCTCAAAGTTGACAACTAAATTCCAGTAGAATATTTCAAACTTCACGTCAAATTGCAAGTCATGGTAGTATAAAAACAGACTGCACAACGTTAACCTTACTATCATAAAAACCAAATGACACCTTTAAGAAGATCATTGAAAGCCATATCTTAGCCAGTGCACACACCAGTCATCGTATTTCTTCCTTCAAACACCTTTCTTGTGTATTGAAATTGACCTTAATATTCCTTGCAATGTGCATAATCCAGGCAAAGGATCTATACAAAGCAAAACATTCTGACATTTTATATTTTATCTTCTTCAAGAAAAGTTCATTTTGACTCACAGAATTGATTTAATGACTCACTAACGAGCCATACACATACTGTGAAAAACACTGATAAAAAGACTTTTGGACCCTCTGCTGTTTTGGCAGTTCAGTATGTCTGCCTGATGATCTGCTAGATGTTGTTGACTTGTACAGGAACTTCTTGAAGTGGTAGGAATACATCTTAGATCTTCCTGCCTGATACTTTTTGATGAGAAGTTTTTAAGAGAACCAGTTATGATCAGATCTAGTGAGACTCAAATGAGGTTTTCCGTGGTTATCAGTTGGAGGTGATGATGCATTTTTAGGGATCTTTCCTGGAATGCATTCTCGTCTTTTCACCTACAGAGCTGCAGTTCAGTTGGCCCCCAAACTCAACAAGTAACACCATTTCTGCCCTAACCACAGAAACTTGGCTGAGTTCTTGGAGACCCCAGTGCAGGAGTTAAGACGGCCCTGGCCTTAAAAGGGCAAAAGTCAAGGTGGACTAATGGAATCATAGGATGAAGCTGATATTCCCAAACAGTATTTGTTCCCTAACTTCCTGCTGGAAAAGGTTTGGTTCCCAGGCTTTGCTCAGAACCACCAGAGACTGCATATAGGTCGCTGTGCTCCTTCGGTCTCTGGGGACTCCTCCTGCCCATGTCTTTGACAAACTGGCTTGGAGGTGCCTGCTGTGCTGTCGGGTCTGGCTGGCGGCAATGCCTGTTTTCAGGCTCCTCATGGACAGAGAACACAGAAAACCACACCACCTTTTTCCAGAGTCCTTTGCGTATATTTCACACAGTCATGCAGCACATAAAGACATTTTGTCCACCAGTACACCACAAATACCATGGGAATCCCCTAAGATTATAATGGAGCTGAAATTTTTTTATGGCCTAGTGATACCAAAGTGCAATGCACTAGTCATGTGTTTGCCTTTATCCTGGGGTAAACAAACAAACTCTTGCCACCTGTATAAAGGTATAGCGGCCAGGGGATGTGGCTTGATGGTAGAGTATTTCCCTGGCATAAGCAATGCAAGTCCTTGAGCTTGATCCCTGCACCACAAAACAAGCAAGCAAACAAACAAACAAAAAACGAAACAACAAAACTCCATCAGGTTATTTTCAGTATGTAATACTTGATAATGCTAATAAACTATGTTACTGATTTATATATTCACTTTACTATACTTTTAATCACTGTTTTAGAATTACTCCTACATCTAAAAAGGTTTACTATAGAATGTTATGCTGTTTTCTTTTGCCAGCAGAAGCTTCCTACATCTCATGTTTACTGTGTTTCTTGGCTACATCCAGAGGCCACGTGGACTGATGGTACCATCTCGGCTTGTCTACGTGCACTCTACAACGTTCCCACACAGACAAAATCGCCTAGCAATGCAGTTCACAAAATGCATCTTCATTGTTAAGTGGCATATGACTGTATATTTAAAAATCCTGACTCACAAATTAAAGAATGGTGTGGTTGCTCATGAAATCAACCTGCTGCATTGTTTATTTTCTGGCAGTGTTGGCTCACCTTGCTTCTTTCACCTATTGAATTGCAGGTATTTCACTCATTCTAAGTAAGAAAAATAATGGTTCTTATCATATTGAGAAACTTCTCCTAGAAAGCCACTTTGTGAAATGTTGAAAGAGGTTATTCTTTAAGATTAAGTGTTTTGGTCAGTGATACAGAGTGACAGACTCTCAATGCAATAGGATCTTTAAAATAGGTCAAAGAAGTCAACCTAAAGGAAAATCAACTTCTGATTATAAAAATAAGTAGGATTTGACAATTCATTTCTAAAGAGGAACCTTCTAAGGGCAGGCGATGTAGTACAGTGGTACAGCTCTTGCCTATCATGCCCAAGTGCAAGAGTTCGACCCCCAGCACTGAAAAAAGTCTAAAGAGAAATTCTCACTAAATACCAAAAAATTAGGACTACCACATCTAAAAACAAACTGCCTGAGTTCACATGCTGGCTTTGCCTCTCCCTAGCTATGTGAGCTTGAGCAAAGTACTTAATTTATTTGTGTTTCAGATTTTTTTTCTTGTCTGTAAAGTGGGACCTAGTTTATAAGGTTGTTATGAGAACCAAATGGATTTGTAAATAGCTCTGAACAATTCCTTGCCTATAATTTCTACTACATAAGTGCTTGTTAAATAATTGTATTAATAAAATAAAACTAACCAGGCATGGAGGTGCACACCTATAATCTCAGCATTGGAGAAGCTGAGGCAGGAGGATCTAGGGTTCGAGGCCAGCCTGGGCTACATAGTGAGACCTTGTCTTAAAAAAACAACAAAAACCGCACACAAACAAATAAACAAAACCAACCCCCTATTCCCCCAAAGGGCTGCGTTTTAGCTCAGTTGGTAGAGCGCTGTGCTGCAGTCTCTGAGGTCCTGAGTTCAATTCCCAGCACCCCAAAAATGGGAGAAGGACCTGGCAATCCACTCCCAAGGCAATCCCGAAAGAAAAACAGTCTGCCATTGAAAACCCTATGAGGGTCGCTATGAGTCGGCTACCGACTCGAGGGCACCTAACAACAACAACAATCCCCCCAAAACCCTAGAAGCTACTTTTTGCTTACTATCACTTATAAATAAAGCAATCATCACAGATAAAATCAGCATATAAACTAGCTCTGTGGCGATAAAGTGCTCATTTCTATTTCTCCTTTCTTCTTTCCTTTCTTCCTTTTTTCTTTCTTTCTTCCTTCCTTCCTTTCTTTCTTATCTTTCTTCTCTCTTCTTTCTTTTCTTTTCTTTCTTTCCCTCTCTCTCTTTCCTTCCTTCTTTCTTTCCTTCCTTTCTCTCCCTTTCTTTCTCTCTCTCCTTCCTTCCTACTTTCCTTCCTTCCCCCCCCCCCCTCTCTCTCTCTCTCTCTCCTTCTCCCAGGACCTCACACATTCTAGGCAAGTGCTCTACCACTGAGCTGCACCCCTAGCCCCTTCCTTGTTTTTTATTTTGAGACGGAATCTTGCTAAGCTGCACAGGCTCCCTCTGGCCCGAAACTCGTGATCTTCCTGCCTCAGCCTGCTGAATAGCTGGGATTATAGGTGTGTACCACGGCACCCAGCTTCTGTTTCTCCCTTCTATCATGTTCTTTCTTCCCCTGGTTAAGCAGGTAGCTGCGCTTTCTTGTGCCTGTGGCCTGAGAGATGCTTTTGGTGCAAGAAGCCCAGGGGATCTGAAGGTACCTGAAGTCAGTGACCCAGTGTTTCCTGAAAGCATCAGCCCACTGATGTGATAGGTGATACTGTGTGTCCCCAGGGAGGCGGAGGTGGGTGAGAACTGTGGATATAGGAGGGGGCAGAGGAAGACAGTCTCTTTGAGAATGGTGAGGAGCAGCAGGCCAATGAGGTCAGGAACTGAGGGACCTGGGCAGAGTCCCAAATGGGTGGCACAACCTCAAGGGGTCACTGTGTGATGTGCCATGTTCCCATGACTCATGTGCCCAGAAGCAGGGTCCTCTAGGCTCCAGGTACCCCTAAGCTCTTGCACTGGGAAGCTGTCAGCCTTTACTATAAAAGGTCAGGGGTCAGAGCAACATTGACCAATGGAAATATAATATGAGCCAAATTTGTAATTTAAAATTTTCTAACTACTAGAATCTGGTAGCCATATTAAAAAATGTCCAAGAACACAAGTGAAATCACTTTTAATATATTTTCTTTATATCTAAAATTATATCATTTCAACACATAATCAAGATAAAGATATCACTGAGATATTTTACTTTTTTAAACTACCAAGTTTTTAAAACTATTTTGGTAGTTTTTAAACTACAAAGTCTAAGAAGCTAGTGTGTGTTTTTTATTTATGGCACATCTCATTGCTGGTGGGAATATAAAACGGTACAACTGCTCTGGAAAAGTGTGGCCTTTTTTAAAAAACTAAACATGCAACCACCATCCAACTCAGCAACTGCATTTCCAATCATTTACCCAAGAGAAATGGAGTCTTATGTTCATATGAAAATGGGCATTTGAATGTTTATAGTAACTTTATACATATTAGCAAAAAACTAGGAATAACCCTAATATCTTTCAGTGAGTGACAGGTTAAACAAACTCTGGTACATTCCTACCATGAAATACTACTCTGTAGTAAAAACGGGGCAAACTATGGATACACATAATGAATTGGATGAATTTCCAGAGAATTATGCCATTACACATAACTGGTGATGTATGGGTCTAACAGACCCGGGGATGTAGTTACATTCACCTTGTACATCCTAATTCTGCACAAGCACTCATCTCTTCAGTGCCTTCCTAAAATAAGGTCTACTTGTCATGTGTGATTTTGATTCACTAAGTGGTATGAAAGACATCATGTTTGGGAGAGTGGCAGGTCAACGAAAAATAGGAAAACCCTCCACCAGATGGATTGACACAGTATCTGTAACAATAGGCTTAAATATAAATAAGATCATGTGCCTGGCACAGAATCGAGAAGTGTTTCGATCTGCTGTACATAGCTGAATCTTTTCCTTGGTGTAGGTGATAATTTTTATTTTATGTGCTTTTTACCACAGTAATTAATGAATAAATAAGTAATACTGACATTTGGGCCCCATCCCAAGAAATTCTGACTCAACTGTAAAGTCTGGAGAGCAGTTAGATCTCGCCCAGGGAGTAGCGGGCAAGAAGCTGTCAAAAGCTCTGTGATATGTGATATAGTAAGAAATACACGGGTACAGTTTCACATTTTCCTTGACTTAACTGCTTTGATAATGTACTAAAAACATGACTCTTATGTATATGTTGACAATTCAGTTATAAATATATTGTTTTCTGTCCATACATGCCTGTGCCTGCTATAAATGTCAGGTTTTATTGGATATCCAAGTGTTTCCAAGTGTTTTTTTTTTTCCTCTAAGTGAATTAGAGAAAGTGTATAGTATTTTATTGTCTAATTTGGTTCTTTAAAGGGCTAGAGTTCGAACAATCACAATAGAAAAATTCCTGGTACATGCCAGTATAGGAAATCGCTAGGAGAATTGTTAGTTTATCCCTTGCTGTATTTGCCATGTTATTTTAAAAGAATGCTTTTACTTATTAGATGTTATGTCATCACTGATCTAATTTTTGTAGCAATTCATTATAAAATATTAATTTTCTTAAAAAAAAAAAAGAAATACTTTGGGTTTTCCTCCCCAGTTCCTGACTCAGAGCTCTTAAAATCCTTGTCATTTCTTGAGCAATTGGGGTGATAGGAGCATTTTTTGTTATAACGTGTGGTCTTTGACTTCAGTTCCTGACCCAGAGCTCCTGCTGTTGTTGTTAGGTGCCGTCGAGTCGGTATCCAACTCATAGCCACCCTCATAGGGTTTTTAATGGCTGATTGTTTCGGGATTGCCTTGGGAGTAGATTGCCAGGCCCTTCTCACATTTTTGCGGTGCTGGGACTTGAACTCTGGACTTCAGAGACTGCAGCGCAGCGCTCTACCAACTGAGCTAAATCCCAGCCCTCCAGAGATCCTGTTGTTGTTGTTGTTGTTGTTGTTAGGTGCCTTCGAGTCGGTACCCAACTCATAGCGACCCTCATAGGGTTTTCAATGGCTGACTGTCTCTGGGTTGCCTTGGGAGTGGATTGCCAGGTCCTTCACCCATATTTGCAGTGCTGGGAATTGAACTCAGGACCTCAGAGACTGTAGTGCGGTGCTCTACCAACTGAGCTAAATCCCAGCGTCCAGAGCTCCTAGTGCCTTGGAATTTCCTCCATGATAAGATCATCTTTCATTCTAACAAAGCAACTCTTGGTGGGTCCTGGAGCAGGCTGGGCAGGGGAGAAACCAGGTCATAAGAACCTTCAGACTGTCAGTTGGAGATTGAGGTAATAATTCATCCATTAAAAAAAAAAATCCCTATTAACTAGAGTTCAGAGAGTTCCTGGGTTGGTAAACACACCTGTGTACTAGGATAGTCACACACCCAACTCCATGGGGACAGAAACTCCCAGCTTCAGGACTCTTTTGGACCTTGCCCTTCATACCTTTTCACCTGGCTGTTCATCTGCATCCCATATGCATAATAAGCCGGTAAACATAACTGTTCCCCTGAGTTCTGTGAGCCATGGGAGCAAATGAATGAATCTGAGGAGGGGAGTCATGGGAGCCTCTAATTTATAGCCAGGTGGGAAGAAGTGTGGGTAACCCAGGGACAGTCCCCTGACTGGCATGGGAAGTGGGAGCAGCTGCGTGGGGCTGAGCCCGTCCCTGAGGGGTCTGCCTTGGCTCCAGGGTGTCAGAGTCATAACTAAAAGGCAGAGCCCAGCTGGTGTCTGGAGAACTGGAGACCAGGGTGGTGAGGGAAGAACCGCAACACACCTTGGTCCAAAGTGTTGCGTGCAGTAGGGAAAAGCATTTCCTGCCTAAGCTCGCAGGTGACTCCAGCGGGCAGCGGGACTGAACACTGGCCTCTCTGAGGCTCTGACAGCGCGACTCTCCAAGTCCCCCTTGTTCTGGGGGCTCTCGGTTTCCTCGCGTGCAGGTCCCTTCTGCTGAGGTTTCTGGCTCGCTTTGACGGTGCCGGCCTTTTTCACAGGCTGGCCAGAGCTCACCATCTGCATCTGGGCGGCTCGGCGGCCGGGCTTCACTAGGTCCCGCGTGGAGGTTATGGGATGGGCGCCTTGGCTTCTCCTGGTGCTCCCACCCCTCATTTCCTGGTGGAGGGGGTCCTGCTCAGCCTTACAGGAGGGACGGGTTTATTTTCAAGAGGGGCTATGTTGTCTTTCATCTTTCTCCCCCACCCTTGGTCTTTTTCTTTTCATCCCTCTTTTTTTTTCCTTCTTTTTATAACTTTGAAAAATCTCTTCCACAGCTAGGCGCTGTGGCACACACCTGTCATCATAGCTACTCAGGAAGCATGGGCAGCAGGATTGCAAGTTCAAGGCCAGAGGCACCCTGTGTAATTTAGTGAGACTCTGTCTCAAGAAAAAAAAATTAAAAATGGGGGTTTGGAGTAATGGTAGAGTGCTTGCAATGCATGTGCAAGGCCCTGGGTTCAATCCCCAAGGACCAACAAGAACAACAAAAACCAAGCCAGTCATTGTGGCTCACATCTATAACTCTAGCCACTCAGGGAGCGGAGGCAGGAGGATGGCAAGTTCAAAGCCAGAGGCAGCTGGTGTAACTTAGAGACACCTTGCCTCAAGATAAAAAGTAAAAAAGAAGCTGGGGGTACAGCTTTACTGAGTGTTTTTGAAGTATTCATGAGGCCTTGGGTTCAGCACCCTAGTACTGCAAAATAAACAAACAAAAAAATCTCACTGAAGGGTTTATGAAGAAAATGGAGATTTCAGCATGAGTTTAGTCCCATCCTTGCTGGGAATTTTACTTTTTATTTATTTATTTTTTGCAGTACTAGGGGTTGAACCCAGGACCTTGCACATTCTAGGTAAGTGCTCTACCTCTGAGGTGCACACCCAGCCTATTTTTTAATTTTTATCTTGAGACAGGGTATCACTAAGTTATGGAGACTGCCTCTGGCCTTGAACTTATAGTCCTCCTGCCTCTGTCTCCCAATCTGTAGGGGTGAGCAACCTGCCACGGATTTTATTTTATAAACATCTCTAGCTGGGAGTGGTGGCACACCCCTGTAATCCCAGTGACTGGGTAATTTAGTGAGATCCTGTCTCAAAAAGTAAAAAAATGAGCTGGGAGTGCAGCTCAGTGGTACAGTACTTGCAAAGCATGCAAGCACGAGGCCCTGGATTCAACCTCTAGTACCACAAAATAAATAAATAAATAAACATCTCTGATATTTAAGTTACTTTGCTACAAATGTATGACTTTTGTAAAAATCTTTTAAAATATTTTTATTAAAAGAAATATTAATCAAGTCTATGTAATAATCTGGAAGAAATGTTATGGTACAATGCTAAGGAAAAAAGTAGAAATACGTGCACAAGAATCACAACAATGTATCACAAGACCATGACAAAAAATAAACCATATCCACAGAAGACAGACTGGAAGGAAATATGTAAGAAATAGTGGTTGTGCTATCACGACGAGACTGTGGATAAGTCTTTTGTTCTTCATTTTATATTTTACATGTATTTCTAAGAGAGTATATTCTTCTTTTGTGATGGATGGAGAACTTAACCCTCTGATGTTAAATGAGTTTAGCTAACATAGGAAGTTACCTTTTATAAGAAGTGGTGTATGGGAGACACCCATGCTCAAAGGAGCTGACTGGGGTGTATCCTGAGGAAAGTGTGACTGGAATGTGGCTATGGTGAGAGAAGAATAACATTGTCAAGGGTGCTTGAACTGCCATTGGTACACATGTTGTTGTTGTTAGGTGCTGTTGAGTGGGGTCCAACTCATAGTGACCCTATGTAGGGTTTTCAATGACTGATTGTTTCAGGATTGTTTCGGGAGTGGGCTGCCACGTCCTTCTCCCATTTTTGTGGTGCTGGGGATCAAACCCAGGACATCAGAGAGTACAAAGCAGCACTCTACCAATTGAGCCAAACCTTAGCCCATTGGGATACATATGTCCCACAAAATTTCACAGAAATTCCAGAGGGATTTGCTTCTGTTAAATATGCACAGAGAACAGAAAGTATCTAACAATGTGCAATGTACCATTGTGTAAGAATTGTTTTACACATTATCACACACAAAATATATTATTATTGTACATAATATTGCTTTTTCTACCTGTTATTGCTTTTGTATTTTCAACTGAATTTTTTGGTATAGTGTTTACATGCGAATTTTTCTTATTTAGCCAATTATACTTTGTTATAAGAGGTTTTTTTTAATTTAAATGATGTATATCACTAATTACATGATGATTTTACTCATATTATACATTTCAATTATTTTGCTAATTGTGTTCCTGTTTTGTTCGTTGTAATGAAGAGTTTCAGGAAATAAATACATATTGTCATATATTTTGATTTGAAATTGATAGTTAGAGGGTTAATAAATCAGGCATGAATCTGGCATGAAGTTTTGTGGACATTTGTTTACTCTCATCCCCTCCTTTTTTCCCCCAGCAATAGCACCTTTATTTGTTTGGTCTGCTACCCTTCAACAACCTATGAAATGCCTGGGTCTCTACCCTTTGCTCAAGAGGAGCGTCACAAGACTCAGCAGACCCAAATCAGCATTTCTCCTTCTGCCTGCCTCAAAAGTGGTTCAAAGGTGAACAAGAAATTGAAACTAGTTAAACTGAGCCATCACAAAGAAGCTCTTTCTTTTGTTTTTATGTTGTACTTGAACCTTGATGTACTTGAACTTGATACTTACAGCTGCTGCAACCATGGCCATAGTACTTCTATATGAAGCCTGGAATTAAGCAACATGAGGAAGGGAGCAAATCATTCGAGCCTCAATATGGCCAGGTCTCCCCTTGATTGAGCCAATATATTTCTTACACCAAGCCAAGTTGGGTTTTTAGATTCTCAAAACCAGAGCGGTTCTATAAACTCTCCTGATAGAGATTTGTTTTAAAATGAGGCCTGGAAAGAGAGATGTGTTTCCTTTTACCTGGTGATTTCTTGAGAGCCAGGATTCTGTTTTCTAATCTCTAATGCTACTCAATGGGCAGGGGTATATCTTTCCTGAAGAAATATTCATTTGCTTGGTGAGCCTACCCAGCTTAATGAACATATTGTCTCACAGCACCCATCTCCTATTTCTGACAGGTTTATTGCTAAACTGTCTTCCAGCTGATGGTTTGACCTCTGGACTTGGTTGGTGGTCAAGAGGCCAAACGTTCCCATTATTTGTGAACATGCTGGCATTTCACGGTGTGATTGAAAAATACAATGAATGTTTAAAAAAATTGTTACAGTGGAAGACACATTGCCATTAATCCCCCTCAAAATATTCCCCCTGGCTTTGAACAGACTTATGTCATTATTCTTGCCACTTTCTGAAACTCTGGAAGTCCTCTTTCATGAGTGTCTTTAGTTGCAGTGTTATGGCTGCCTCAATGTCCTCAATTGATTCAAAATGTTCTCCTTTCATGGTCATTTTGACTTTGGGGAAGAGACAGAATTCACATAGCACCAGGTCCAGTGAATAAGGTGAATGAGGACACACCATAATGTTTTTCTTTGGCAGACATTGCCATACCAGAAGTGATACGTGACATGGAACATTGTCATGATGGAGAATGAAACTAAAGACTGTGAATCCAATCTACATAGAATTCACATCTGCATCTGATTTTGTAGCCCTCTAAAACTGTTGAAAGGGTGTGGATTTGAATAGAGAACATGTGGTTATTTTGCTTGCATGATTTTGGGGGACAAGTTAGATATAGTTCATATCTTGTTTCTCTCTATATAAGGTATCCTCCCATCTCAGGCTTCCTGCAGAATTTTTTTCTTTATTTTTGATTTCCTGTAGTTTAAAAATAATATATCTAGATAGATTTTGTTTTCTTTACTTGTTTGGCATTTATCCTGCCTGGTAATCTTTGAGCCACCTGGGTCTGTGGTTTGGTGTGTGACACAAATTTGGGGAAATTCTCAGAGATTATTATTTCAAATATATCTTCTGCTCCTTTCTCTTTTTATATAACTTTATATCTTTTTTTTTTTTTTTTTTTTTTTTTTGGTAATGGGGGTTGAACCCAGGGCCTCGCGCCTGCGTGTTCTGCAAGTGCTGGACCACTGAGCTGCGCCTCAGCCCATTTTTTTTTTTTTACTTTTTTGAGACAGGGTCTTGCTAAATTATGCAGACTGCCTCTGGTCTCGAACTTGCAATCCTCCTGCCTCCGCCTCCCAAGCCGCTGGGATTACAAGCGTGCGCCACCACGACCGGCCTATAACTTTATATCTTTTGTAGCTATCTTACAGTCCTTGGAGATTCAGGTTGTATTTTTAGTCTTTCTTCTCTTTGTTTTTCTGTTTTGAAAGTTTTTATTGGTCCATCCTCAAGCTCAGAGATTCTTTCCTCAACCATTGTCCAGCCTACTAGAAAGTCTGTCAAAGGCATTCTTCATTTCTGTTCCAGAGTTTTTGACCTCCAGCATTTCTTTTGGTCCTTTCTTAAGATTTCCATCTCACTACTTACATTGCCCTGTTCCTGCATGCTGTCTACTTTATCCATTAGAGCCTTTAGCACGTTAACTACAGTTGTTTTAAATCCCCGTTTGGATAATTCCAACATTCTTGCCACTTCTGTTTCCAATGCTCTTCAAATTGTGTGAGTGTTTTGTTTTGTCTTTTAGTATGTCTGATAATTTTTCTTGGAAGCTAGACAGGATTTACTAGCACCTGTGAAAGGAACTGCTGTAAATAGGCCTTTAGTAATGTGGTGGTAAGGTGAGGGAGGAGGGGAAGTGTTCCGGAGTCCTGGGGTTAAGTCTCAGTATTTAATGAGCCTGTACCTCTGGCTGTGGACTTCACGAGCGTGTCTGGACTCCACTGCCCCAAGAGGGACAGGATAGCTAGAGTAGTCTGGAGATGTATTTCCCCTCCACAACTAAGCAGGTTAGGCTCTGGTTAACTAGTTCTTCCTGAGGGTACAGCTTGTTAAAAACAGAGTGCTCTGGCTTATTTCAGAACAATTCCTTTTCCCTTCTTTTGAGGGAAGAGCAGGGGGATTTTTCTCTCATAGTTATTGTGAGAACTTGCTTGAGCTCCTGGAAGCAAAACTCACAAAGTGTGGGATTCCTCTAGAGTTTTTAACTCCTCCTTTTCCACTGAGCCCCCCGAAATTCATCAATTACAGTTCATTGTGCTATGTTGGCGCTGGTTCCTGTGGCCTTTCCACTCCACCCTCTGCCCTTGTGAGCCAGGACTCCTAGTAGCACCTGTCTGTCTTTCCAGGCTTGGGGGCAGCAATTAGCTGAGTCCTCACCTCCCTACAAATCCAAGAAGAGTTGTTGATTTTTCAGTCTGCTTATTTGCTATTAGGACAGAATGGTGACTTCCAAGCTCCTTAGGTGCAAAACTGGAAACTAGAAGTCCTATTTCAATTCATTTTTAATTAAACATACACAAAAGTAGAGTAGTGTAGTGAACCTCTAAGTGTCCACTACCTGGGTTCAATAATTATTAACATTTTGCTAATTTAAAAATTCCATAGATATTAGCATGTAACAGTTAAAGAATTAAAGAGTTAAAAGTCCTTTAAGTAATTTGGGAGAGGAAAGGAACTGCTTTTAAGTAAGTTACCTACCTTATTTGGAGAAGAACATTTGTCAGTAAATATCGTGTAAACAGATAACAGATAATGGTAGCATTTTTGGTAGCTCTTTTGTGTAATATGACTATAGTCAAATCCCCCAAGTACTGTTCTATGTGAAGAGAAACCTGTTTGTTATTACCATTCCTTCTGCAGCTCAGAGGGCAAAACAGTCCAACTCAGTTCATTGGACTTGTTGAGCCCATTGAATGGACCCTTGTGCTACAGAGACCAAATGGAAGAGTTGCAGCATCTGGCCACAGTTATTTGGAAAATTAGTGTTTGAGTACCATCCTTGAGAATGGATTCAGCAATGTAGGAAGGGACAGAATTCCAAGCTGAGGGAACCACCTGTGTAAAGATGGGAGGTAGGAAGGTACAGGATGAGCTTGTGGTGTGGTTTTATAATGATGTTTGTGAGGGAAAGGGAATTTTAAGAGATAGATGAGTCTTCAAGGTGACATCATGGAGCAGAGGTTAAAGGTATAGGTTCTGTTGGCGGACAGACCTGTCTGTGTACCTACCACCTCAGGTGACAATGCTGGGTGCCAACCCAAGAGCCATTCTTAATATGTTTTCCTTACTGCTAGAGCTGCCTTCTCCTCTAAAGGCTGGAAATGCTAGATAATCATTTATTGGCCTTTCCTGCAACTAGGACATGGCTATGTGATCCAACTGTGGCCAAACGGACTTGAAAGGAAAGCTGCAGGGGGACTTCTGGAAAGGGTTTTCTCCCTAATGAAAAAAGACTAAAGCAATAACTTCTTACCTTTGAACACAGTTCTGTGAGAGTGTGAGCTCTAGAGCTATGTTTGCTATAATGTAACCGTGAGGATACAGGCTGAGGATTGAAGCCAAGGTGCTAACGATAGATGGCAGAAGAGAAGGCAAGAAGTGCTTTGGTCCTGATGATATCATTATGTCACTCTCTATATGCCACCCCATGTTTGGAACTTCATGTTGTATAATATAATATATTTTCCTTATTGTTTAAACCATTTTGATTGGCCCTCAGATTAATAAGCAGTTCAGAAAGTAGAAAACAAATAATTCTCCTAACGAAGTAGCTTTCTTTTGCAGCCTTCTTATTTTTTAAAACTAAATATTAAGAGCATACAAAAATGTACAGATCGTATGTATTTTTATATGATTTTATGTTTTTTTTTATAAACCTCTTGTTCCCCAAATAATGCATAACAGAGCTTACGGAGAAATAGGAGTAGGGTAAGACCATTAAGGCCTTGAATTTGTAAACAAAGCCCTCATAGAGACAATTATCCTGACAAATATCCTGGTACAGTCCATGTTCCACTGGTGTTTATAGCTAGTCACATGACCATACCTTTGCAGCCTTATATCTGGGCACACCTATTTCCTCCTTGAAGATGAAAATCCTTGAAGACATTTGCTCCCAACAGAGACCCCTTTCACCCAAATTAAAAATACAACCTGGAGGTAGCTTTCTAAAATCATTTCATTTAAACATAAGGAGGAATGTCTTCATAATTTCTGATCTGAATTCTCAACTTCCCCAGGTAAATATAGTGAAAAACGTATAGGTTCTTGAAGCCACTAAATCAGCCACTATGTCCATTAACAAAAGGAATTTCTCAGGTGCTTTTAGCTTTTTCCTTAGAGTCCTCAAAGATGAAGAAGGCTTGTGTGTGTGTGAGAGAGAGAGAGGTGGGGGGAGAGGGGAAGAGAGAGAAAGAGAAAGAGAGAGAGAGGGAGAGGGAGCTAGCTCATTCTGATCACTTGAAAACATTAACAGGACAGACCTATTAGCACAGGCCTATGGATTCCCAGCTCTTGGGAGGCAAGAACCAGTTTCAAAAACAATAACAACAACTAAAAACATAAACATAACAGAAAAATTACATATGAACCAGCTTGGTTTCTGCAGTAACTTGTTACCATTCCCCTATTCACCTGTGAAGTGTGAGCCAGTTAGTATTCAAAGAATAGTGGGCTGGGGAGTTAGCTCAGTTGTAGAGTGCTTGCCCAAGATGCACAAGGCCCTGCGTTTGACCCGCAGCAGTGCAAAGAAAAAACAAAACAGATGAACAAACAAAAAACCAGTGTGGTGAAAATGGGAAATTTTATGTCGTGTACATTTGGCCATAATATATTTATTAGAAAATTGAGCCCAGCTGGGTGTGGTGGCACATGCTTATAAACCCAGCACTTGGGAGGCTGAGGCAGGACTATCACTACAAATTTCGTAGGGAGTTCTAGGCCACCCTGGGCCGCACAATGAGACCCTGTCTCAAAATACCAAACCAAACCAAAACAAAACAAACAAAATGGAACCAGGCATAGTGGTGCATGCCTGTAATCCCAGCATTTGGGAGGCTGAGGCAGGTTTGTGAGCTTGAGACCGGCCTGGGCTACATAGTGAGACCCTGCCTCAAAACAAAAACAAAGCCCCCCCCCACACACAAACAAAGAGAGAGCAAGTGTGTGTGTGTGTGAGAGAGAGAGAGAAAGAGAGAGAGAGAGAGAGAGAGAGAGAGAGAGAGAGAGGGAGAGGAACAGAGAGAGAAAGAGAGAGGAAGGGGGAGAGAGGGGAAGAGAGAGTGTGTTTGAGATGTAGCTCAACGGTAGAGAGCATATGTTTAGCACATGAGAGGTCCTGGGTTTGATCCCCAGCACTCTTCAAAATTAAGAACCTACAAGAGTTCTTGTGTGCATGGGTAATATCAGTGCTTACTTCATTAGTCATTAAAACTTTGAAATTAGAAAAAAAAGAGCACCGTTTTGAACAGATGGGGCAAACCTCTGTATATCTACCACTCAGCCTCAGAAATACATGACTTTCTTTTGAGTGTCTCTTCCTGAGTGCCTTGGTTTGTCACCAGAGGTAACAATGTTCCAGAATTTGGTGCTTATCATTCTCATGTCTTTCCCTATGGTTTTTCTAAATTTGGATATATCCCCGGAGACATAGTTTTAAAATTTTAAGCTAATGCAATCATGTATTCTGCAAATTTTATTGATTTTGTTGTTTGTCCACCTTTACAGGTGCCCTTGATCAGCTACCCTTCCCTAATCAGGAGTGCAGTTCTCCCCTAGAAGAGGTCCATTGTCTACAAATTCTTCAGGAGCTTCAGTATGTCCCAGCCACAACAGAGCATTACAGTAGAACAGGAGCGTTAGAGTCAGAATATGTTCAGAATTACATCTTTAGCACACTTAAACGTGTATCAGAAATGTAGCCGCTATTGACAACAATAGTCCTGGCTGGTAGATCTGTCCATGTTTAGGCTAATTAGGCAACTGGGGACCTGAAATAAGAAGCCTGACCCCCCCTCCCACGAAGAGAAACAAGGTGGAAACAAAAGGAGGAAGTGAGAGATGAACTGCAAAATACGAACTGAGGTTGCAACCTCGAGGTAGCATTTTGCATAATTTCTGACACTGTTTCCTTGTTTGCATCAGCCAGGCTTACTAGGCTGGCATTAAATTTCATGTTTCTGATTTGATTTATTCAGTTTTATTATCTTTAGCAGCCTCCACAAGGTCACCCCCTCCAAAGGCCTCATGAAGTTTATGAAATGATTAAAGGGCTGGACATGGTGGTGGATTCCTGTAATCCCAGTGACTTGGGAGGCAGATGCAGGAGGATGATGACTGTGAGGCCAGAGGCAGCCTGCACAATTTAGTGAGACCCTGATTCAAAATATAAAATAAAAAATGACCTAGGGGTGCAGCCTAGTGGTAGAGCACTTGCAAAGTATGTGCAAGGTCCTTGAGTTCAACCCCCAAGTAAAACAAACAAACAAACAAAACTATTAGAGAAGCAAAAGTAATGAGGCCTAGCACGTGTGAGGTCTTGGGTTTGATCCCCAGCACTGCGAGAAAAAAAAAAGATAAAAATCAGGATGAGTTTCATAACTTTTTCACATGGCCTGTAGATGTGGATTTTGTTGACTATGCTTTGGCAACCGAACTTGAACTTCAAAGTTGTTGGTCTCCTATGTACTACTTTTAACTTTTATAATCAGGCACTTATTTTCTCGGTCTCTTTCAGTTCCCACATGCCCATTCTAATGACCCATGGCTTGTACAGAGAGAAAAATAGAGAAGAGAGAGAGAGAATCAGTGAAGGGGCAGGGGTAACAGTAAAGGCTATGTTCTACAAACTTTCACCTTTTTATCTTATTTCTCTCATCAGTGCTGGGGGTTTGAATTCCAAGCCTGGTATATGCCAGGCAAGTGCTCTACCACTGAGCTGCACTCCTAAGACCCTGTTTTATTTCTTATTATGAGATAAAATCTCACTAAATTGTGCAGGCTGCCTCTGGCCTCAAACTTGCAATCCTCCTGCCTCAGCCTCCTGAATAGCTAGGATTCCAGGCATGCACCACGGTACCCAGCTAAGAATCATTCTTTATTGAATTCTTTTCTTGCCTTTGAAATATTTTTCTTCTTGAAAGTGGGAAAACCTCAACTAGAAATAGCAAATAATGAGAAGGCACCCATTCCGCATTGTATTTGCATTTCTTGGTTTCGTTCCCTATTGCAAAATTTCTTAGGCAAAGGTGTTGTGAAAGTAGAAATGAATATGCACTTTTAAACAATGAGACCTAGTGTATTTAATGGAATGAATATTGAAGTAGAAGCTAAGGACTTGGCTTTGAATGGTCCCAACCTATTTATTCACTTTAGCACTCATTTAATGAAATACGCCATCTACTGATAAACAAAATGCAATATATCCACACACTGGAATTTTACTTAGGCATAAAAGGTGGCGCATGCCTATAATCCCAGCGGCTTGGGAGGCGGAGGCAGGAGGATCGCAAGTTCGAGACCAGAGGCAGTCTGTGTAACTTAGTGAGACCTTGTCTCAAAAAGTAAAAAATTGGGCTGGGGGTGCAGCTCAGTGGTCCAGCATTTGCAGAGCATGCAAGTGAGAGGCCCTGGGTACCCCTAGTACCGCAAAAAAAAAAAAAAAAAAAAAAAGGAACGAAATATTGACACATGCTACAACATGGGTGAAACTTGAAGATATTTGCTAAGTGAAAGATGCCAGAAATAAAAGCCATATACACTGGGCACTGTGATGTATGCTTGTAATCCTGGGGACTTGGGAGACTGAGGCAGAAAGATTGTGACTTAGAGGCTGGAGACAGCCTATGCAACTTAGTGAGACCCTGTCTCAAAATAAAAAATTAAAAAGGGGCTGGGAGTGTGAGTCAGTGGCAGAGCACTTGCCCTGCATGCACAATGCCCTGGATTCAACTCCGAGTACTTCTGGAAAAAAAAAAAAAGCCACATAGTAGTTGACTACAATAAATTCCAGCACTTGGGAGGCTGCAGCAGGAGGATCAAGCACTAGAGGCCATCCTGGGCTACACAGTGAGATCCTGTCTCAAATAAAATGAACAAACAAAAATGAAAGACTACATATTTTATGATCCCATTCATATGAAATGTACAGCACTGCTGAATCTGTAAGGTCAGATAATAGATTAATAGATTAGCTATTGGGTACAGGATTTCTTTTGGGGTCAGATAATAGATTAATAGATTAGCTATTAGGTACAGGATTTCTTTTGGGGTGATGAAAATGTTCTAACATTGGTTATGGTGACATTTGCATTAAAACTCCATGAATCTACTAAAAATCCCTGCCTATTACATTTTAAGTGGCTAAATTGAATAGTATGTGAACTATTTCTTGACAAAACTGATACAAAAAAAAAAAAAAGAAGAAGAAAGAATGGAACAGTAATTTCTATCCAGCTTAGATATTTTGGACGCTCATATCAGTTGTTTTCACAAATAAGAAACATATTCAAGCTATATAATGGTAATCATAATTATATTAAACTTAGTTATTGTCTGAAATAACTAAGAGTTTCCCAGTGGCAATTAACTTTTCTCTCTTCCTCTTCCTCCTCCTCCTCCTCTCCTCCTTCTCCTCCTCCTCCTCCTCCTCCACCTCCCAGGGCATCACATGTACTTTACAAGTGCTCTACAAATGCGCTGCACCCTTAGCCCATTTTTAAATTTTTTATATTGAGAGAAGCTCTTGCTAAATTATGAGGCTGCCTGTGGTCTCGAAACTGCTATCCTCCCTGCCTCTGTCTCCCAAGGTTCTGGGATTACAGGCATGTGCCACCATACCTGGCTGCCAATGAACATTTCTATATATTAGAAATGCAGAGCTGCTTACTTACAGCTCCAGCTACTATGAACCAAAATGAGTAGTTTAAGGTTCGTGAAGGTGTCCAGGGAGGGAACAGTAGCTGGACTATAAACTCCCTGAGGTCACAGGTTGCTTCTGTTTTGTTCTCTTTTGTAATCTCCAGTGCTAGTACTGTGTTCCGCTAAATAAATGTGAACGAATGAGTGAAGAATGGGTGAATGAGTGGTCAAACTAACGAACTAAGCACATGGAATGAAAATAGTGAGACACCTTCACCTGGTCAACAAACTAGTGAACACGCTCAGATTCTAGCTTTGATGCTGGCAGTGACTGCGGATTGGGGGTACTTATTCCATTGCCAAGTGTCTTTCAAGTGTTGCAGATCACAGTGGTTCTTACCTCTCCCTAAGACTGCAGAGAGGAAGTTCTACTCTAGAGATTCCATCCACGTCACAGCTAACACTGACTTCATCTTTTTTTTTTTCAGCACTGGGGGGTTGAACCCAGGGCTGCTAGCATACTTTTGCAAGTGCTCTACCACTGGGCTAAACCCCTAGACCCTTTTAAAATTATTTAGTTTGAGACGGGGTCTGTCTGCATTACACAGGTTGCCTCTGCCCTCAAACTTGCAATTCTCTAGCCTCCACCTCCTGAGTTGTTGGGATTATAGGTGTTTGCCACTGCACCAGGCTCTTGCTTCACCTTCTGCTAGTTGTGATGAGCTCAGGAGAGGTTTGGCCTCTAGAATAAAAGTATCCTAAGGCTTGGATGGGGCTGGGATTTAGCTCAGTTGGTAGAGCGCAGCTCTGCAGTCTCTGAGGTCCCAAGTTCGATTCCCAGCACCACAAAATGGGAGAAGGACCTGGCAATCCACTCCCAAGGCAATCCCGAAACAGTCAGCCATTGAAAACCCTATGAGGGTCGCTATGAGTCGGACACGACTCGATGGCACCTAACTAACTAACTAAAGGCCTGAATGAGACTAGGTGGGAGAACCAGGGAACCATGCTCAAGCGAAGAGGTTTGCTTTGCCATAGACAAGGGCAAAGCATTCACAAAGTGGTGTGGAAATATAACAACAGTTTTGTGGGTGCCTGGCACTGTAAGTCACTGTGATGGGTATGGGAGTCACCAGCTTCAAGGAGAAGCAACTACTATTTCTCCATTTTTTATCATTGGGGAAAGATTTGTAGGTTTGGCCCTAAGCAATACTAGTCATAATCCCAAAAGATACAGCCCCGAAAGGCATAATTCTGAATGTTGAAATCCTGAAAGATCTAAATCCCTAACATCTACAATTGCGGTTGGGCATGGTGGTACACGCCTATAATCCTAGCATTAGGGAGGCAGAAATATGAGGATCATCAACAGTGTGAGGGCAGCCTAGGCTACAAGCTAGCTCCTGTCTAAAAAAAAAAAAATCCCCAAATATCACACTCCTCAAAGGTTAAACTCCCATGTATCTGTCAGTTTGTTGTGCTGTGGGGGCTTACATGTTGCTGTGATGCTGAAAACTATACCACTGGTATTTCTGATACCAGCTGGGTCACCCACGGTAGATAGGCTTCAGCTGAGCTTCCAGACTAAGACAGACTAGGGAGAAGCACCCAGCAGCCCAGTCCTGAAATAATTAGCCATTCAAAACCCTATGAATAGCAGAGAAGCACAGAAGTGCTGAAAAATGAGCCCTGTCAACATTCAAAAGACTGACTGGGGAAGAGTTGCCTCCTCAATGTAGAGTTGATCTTAGTGATGAGAATGGAGCAAAGCCCCTGACCTCCTTTTGCTGATATGGCACAACTCAAAATGAGAAGAAACACAGGGGCTGCAACAATGAGCTCAAACATAAAAAATGGTGTGCATGGCACAGTGTTGGATAGTATTTCTTTCTGTTGTACATAGGGTCACTATGAGTCGGATCCAAATAAGGCCTGCAGCTGTAGCCCTGGGGCATCTGATCTCGTCAGATCTCGGAAGCTAAGCAGGGTTGGGCCTAGTTAGTACCTGGATGGGAGACCGCCTGGGAACACCAGAAGCTGTAGGCTTGGGAGAAGGACCTGGCAACCCCCTCCCAAAAATCAATTTGCCATTGAAAACCCTATGAACAGCAGAGAAGCACTGACAATAGTGTTTCCCCTGTTGTACAGAGGGTCGCTATGAGTCGGATACCGACTCGATGGCACCTAACAACAACAACAACAACAACAATAAAGGATTAAAAGATTGCAATCCTGAAAACCAAAATCTTCCACACCACAATTCTTGTTGGAACCAAAGGCCATACAAGAGGGGCGGTGTTGTTATGCAGACTGGTCTCTGAAGACTGCGATAACATTTTCTCCTTAGGCTGTCAGCCTCAGACAGAGTTACATATTGGCTTCCTCCTGCTGAGGCCTTTGGACTTGGCTCTTCAGATGACTGCATATTAGGTAGTGAGTCACGGTGGGGTGTTTTTGTTTTGTTTTGTTTTGTTTTGGTGCTGGGGAATTAAACCCATGTCCTCACCACTGAGCCATATCCTCCTCCCCCAAAGGTGTTTCATATAACTGCAGTTATAAGGCTATGAGCCCACAATGAACAATCAGAGCCATATGTATTTGTTTGTTTGTTTATACAGGGTCTTGCTATGTAGTCCAGGCTGCCCTCACACTTGTGATCCTCCTGACTTAGCCTCCTGAGTGCTGGGTTTACAGGCACGTGCCATCATGCCTGGCTCATGATATCCATTTATACATCTCGCTTTTTGACCTACCTGTTTATGAAAGCGGTTCATCTTCTCATGAGTCTCATCTCTGTGTGAGTGTTGTTAGTACACTTGGTATTTATGCTTGCAAAATATGTATGTCATTATTGGTTATTTTATTGTATAAGGTAGCCTATGAAATATTCTATTGCTTTTTTTTCATGTATCCGAAATAAATCCCCCTTTAAAAATGTAAATAAATGTCTTTTTTTCTCCTAGTACTGGGAGATTGAACCCGGGGCCAAGAGCTCTACCACTGAGCTGTACTTCCAGTCCCTTTTTTATTTTTTATTTTAAGACAAGGTCTTGCTAAATTGTGCAGGCTTGTCTCTGGCATTGAATTTGTGAACCTCCTGCCTCAACCTCCTGAGGTGCTGGGATTACAGGCCTGCACTGTGGTGCCTAACAAATAAATGTCTCTGAAAGAATTGTTTTAAATTATTTTTTTTCCAGAATTATATTTTGGGGATCTTGATCTTTCAGGATTTTAGACTTTAGGGGTTTTTATCTTTTGGGATTTCAACATTCAGGATTATGGCATTCAGAATTGTGTCTTTCAGAATTATGGCCCAAACCCAGGCTCAAACTGTCATTATGGCAAACCAGTGAAATTTATAGCTGAAATCAAGGGGGAGAATAGTCCAAGGGGATCTACTTCCTGGTGTAAATTCTAGAGATTCTCCCCTCTCTTTCCTTTTTCGCTCCCTTCCTCCATCCCTTCCCTCTTTATTGTCTGAAGAACTCCAGTTGGAACCCTCTGAAGGACCACTTAGGTCTTAGGCGTAAGTATTAGCTGTGAAAAAGCTAGGACTGCACGTTAGGATCTGCACTACTCAGAGCAAAGCTATTTCATTCAAAGCCTGGAAATTTCCATTTAGAAATAAATCTGGCTTAAGAGAAATTTCTTTGTGACAGTGAATAAAGGTCACAATTGGTTAAGAAAAGATCTAGAACACAGGATAAGTCTGAAGCAGTGTAATTTAACTGATAGCAACACTTTCTCACAGACTGATGAACTCTACATTTTCTGGTTTAGCTCAGACAGTAAGTCCTTCCTACCTGGGAGACAAGGGAGCACTGGCAGCAGAAGCCTCAGCCTGGAGCTGACTTTTCTTCACCTTTTGTTTTCTTCCCTTTACCTCTAGTCACTTGTTTGGACAGCTTGTTTGGGAGCCAAACAGCAGTAAACCCTGAGCTTCAAAAGTCTCAACAACAACAACAACAAATGGCTTGTGTAAGGGAGATGTACTTACCACATAAAGTAGATCATGTTTTAATCCCCTCCTCCACTAATTTCTTCCAAAACAGACATCTGAAAAGGCAAGAAGCCAACGAAGGAATAAACACGAACTGCCAGCAAAACCAGCTCACTTAATAAAAATCAAAACCTCCCAATCTCTAACTTCTTTGTATTTGACAAACACTTTAAAATATGTTTGACTATGATTTTTGATTACCATTTTGTTGTTGCTGAGTTTTTGTTTGTTTGTTTGTTTTTGAGACAGAATTTTGCTATATGTAACCTAGGTTGGTCTGGAACTCACTATGTAGCCCAGGCTGGCCTCAAACTCACAATTCTCCTGCCTCTGCTTTCCTAGTGCTGAGATAATAGGCGTGTGCCACCACTCCCAGCTTGATTGTTCTATCTCTGGTGCCATTTATTTTAGATTGTAAATCTGAAGACTGGGGACCAGTGTTTGCTCAGAGGGCTGTTGGAGATATGTGGCAGCATGGATTTTGGAAGCAGAATGAGGCTAGACTCAGGCTCTGTGTTTACCAGCTGGATCAGTTGATAAACTGGGCATGTGGTTTTCTAAACTCTACTTGAAAAATGGGGACAATAATGAAACTTGTCCCAGATTTATTGCAAGGATCTAATGAGATCATGTATATGAATGAGAACATAATCTATAATAAGCCTGACCCTGTTCCTATCTATACTTTTCTGTCTACATAGCCAATTCTATTTGTTTCTTATCCCTCCAGAGTTTTGTTATGCAAATGCAAGCAAATTAAATATATATGTATGTATGTATAAATATATCCTTCTTTTGCCTCTTTGCTTACATAAAAGGAGCATACAACTGCTCTATACTTTGTTTTTTCCACCTAATCTATCTTGGAAATCATGTTCATATCTTTGCAAAGAGAGCTTCCTTCTTCTTCTTCTTTTTTTTTTTAACAGCCACATGAGATTCCATTGTGTGGCTGTAGCACAGTTTATTTAACTATCTTTTATGGGAAGACCTTTGGATTATTTCCAAACTTGGTTTATAACAAAGTTGCAGTGACTATCCTTTGATACATACTGACATTTAGCATATGTATGAGTATATCTAAAAGGTTGATGCATTTGAAATTTTTAATAATAATTTTAGCAAGCATAAAACATCCTGCACTTATAATTTTGATGACTTTTACCCAATTGCTTTCCAAAAGGGTTGTGCCATCTTGGAGCTCCCCAGCAAGTATGAAGGTGCACATGAAACTCTTAGAAGTGGGTACTTCATTGAAAGTTTGAGGATTTCCTGGTCTTAATAGAAATGGGGTATTTTAAAAGATAGGGCTGGAGGGCCCAAAGAGGATTTCTTTCTTTAAAAATACTATAAATTAAAAAAAAAAGCACACGTGGATATACAATATTCTTGTGGCAAAGTATTTCAAGCAGTGGAAATACATGGTTAGAATTTAAAATTGCCCGTGGCCAACATTTTTCTTCCCTTTGGGCAGTCCCAGCTCCTCACATGCTGTTAAGTATTAGATGTGCCAATTAACAATTGTCGAATATAGCTGGGCATAGTGGCACACACCCATAACCCCAGCACCTGAGAGGCTGAGGCAGGAAGATTAGGAGTTGCAGACCAGTCTGGGATACAAAGTGATACAATAGCCATTTCTCAGCTCCCACGCTCCTTGAGGTCTCTGAAGATCTCTTCCTGAGATTCTCTCTTCCTTTGGCTTCTGTGACACATTCTTCTGGTTCTCTCTCTCTTCTTTCTTTCTTTTTTAATTAAAAAAAATTTTTTTTTATCTTTCACCATCTTCTCTGGCTTCTCTTTCTTCTTTTGCCTTGAAAAACAGACCTAATGCTAAGCAGTATTTACTGAAGGCTGATGATGCACAAGAATAACGGAATCTCAAGGCACAAGGAGCTGAAGGTCTTGGGGATGTGGCAGATTGTTTGCTAAGAAGGTGGCAATGATTCCTCTTGTCTCTGCAGAGTGTTGTTTGCTAAGACTGCCATAACCAAATACCACAAAATGGGTGACTTAAACAACAGAATTTATTTCCGCACAGTTCTGGAGGTTAGAGGTCCAAGGTCAAGGTGTCCGCAGAGTTGGATTTTTCTAAAGCCTTTCTCCTTGGCTTTCAGATGGCTGTCTTCTCCCTATATCTTCACATGGTCTCTGTGCACCTGCCAGCAACCTAATCTCTTCTTATAAGGACCTAAGCGTATTATATTAGGACCCACCCTAATGAGCTCATTTTTAACCTAATTACTTCTTTAAGGACCCTATCTCCAAATGTAGTCACAGCATAGGGTATTTAAGGTTAGAATTTCAGCATATGAATGTAAGGGAGACACAATCCAGCCCATAACAGTAAGCACGCCTTTACTATGCTATCCTTTCCATTAAGGGGTATATTATTTTCTTTACGGGGCTGGGATTTAGCTTAGTTGGTAGAGTGCTGCGCTGCAGTCTCTGAGGTCCCAAGTTCAATTCCCAGCACTGCAAAAATGGGAGAAGGACCTGGCAATCCACTCCCAAGGCAATCCCAAAACAGGCAGCCATTGAAAACGCTATGAGGGTCGCTATGAGTCGGATACCGACTCGACGGCACCTAACAACAACAACAACAACATTGTCTTTACTTTCTAAGTCTAAGCTGGCCTTATCATACACTTGACCGATAGAATGTGGCAGAAAACGATGTACAACTTTGAAAACTAGGCTGTTAGGAGCCCTGTAGTTTCTGCTTCTACTCTCGGAATGCTGCCATGAGACCACCATGTAAGGATGTTTGTCTAGCCTTCTTGGGGATAAGTAGGCACATGGACCAACGAACTAATGCACTCCAGTCCCCACACAGCAAGGACTACCACTTCTTTGAATGAAGTTAGCATGGCCCATGCAGCTGTTCTGCCATCATCTGAATGCAGCTCTATGAGCATGCCTGGCAAGACCAGTTGAGGAAGGGCCCACCCAGTCTGCAGAATGATGAGAACTAACATAGGGTTGTTGTTATAAATCCCTAAAACATGGTTATTTTTATAAGCCACTATTTTTACAGAGCTTCAATTTAGCTCAGTTAGTAGAGGGCTGTTCTGTGCTCTCTGAAACCCTGGGTTTGATCCCCAGCTCCACAAAAATGGGAGAACATGGCAACCCACTCCCCAAACAATCCTGAAAACCATCAGCCATTGAAAACCCTGTGGATGGCAAAGAAGCACTGACAATAGTTCCAGGCATCTCACAGTGTTAGGCAGTGTTCTGTTCTGTTGTACATAGGGTCGCTATAAGTTTGGACCCGACTTGAAGGCACCTAACAACAACAACAACAACAACAACAACAACAGTTCATTGATACTGGAAGAGGTAAAGACATTAAACATGAGTTTCATAAAAGGAAAAATATAGGTTGGGATGAAAGAATGGGAGCCAAACTACTGTGGGAGGAGGAACTTCAACAAGGCCTCCTGAGGAAGTGATGTCTGAGGTGCGGTGTCTGTGATGAGTCGCAGTGGGAAGGCAAAGCTGGGGAGTGGAGGATAGAAGGAGAATGTTTAGATCAAGTTCTGTTCAAACACTCACTTTCTCCACCTGCACTGCCCTCTGTAAGAAGCATTTGCATCCCTGCCCCGTTGACACTGGGCATGGCCATATTGCTTTAGCCAATGCATGTGGGTAGAAGTGGCACTGTGCAGTTCTGATCTTGGGCCTTAGGACCCAGTATGTGGCCCTCCTATCCCCTCTGGGAGCTTCCACTTCTTGCCCTGAGAGGAAAACTTCCAGATAGCCTGCTAGTCACCGAAGAATGAAAGACACATGGGAGAGAGCGGAACCAAATCCACAGTGTGGAGCTAGATCAGCCAAACCCCAGCTGACCCACAGAAGCATGAGCAGGGGGTAAATACTATCCTTGTTATGTCACTGAGATTTTGTGTCTGGTTGTTATATGGGATGGCCAACCGATAGTGTCACTGGTATTCTAGACAGAGGGAATAGCAAATGCAAACTTTAAAGCAAGAGAACATGGGATATTTGAGGAACCAAAACTGACCAATATGGCAGGAAGCTAATGAGTAGTGGGGAAACCAACTCACCTGGAAATGGGAGGAGGTCAGCAGAGGCACATCATTCAAGGTCTTGCAGCCATGTGAAAAATGACGGACTTTATCTAAAATGGTGCAGCTGCTATGGAAATCGGCATGGAGGTTCTCCCTCAAATTTTAAAAAGTACAAGCCACCAGCATGCACCTTCCAGGAGTCTTGTGTTTCCTTTGGTGGTCCTTGTGCTATTGCTGGGCAGGGCAGGGGAGGGCCCTGGATCCCCAGGCAAAAGAGCAACATGTAGGTCATCATGGGCAGGAACCAGAGAGAGTTGCTAGCAGGAGAATGGATGATAGAATGTTACCTCCATGATGTCTTGCTTGCCAGAATCTTTATCCAGAATGGGAAAGTTTTGCTCAAGTGAGAAGGTGATCTTGAGGTAAGCAGATGTCACAGAACAGGTAGGACTGAGTGGACAATTTACATAATGGCTCTTCCTACTATTTATCATTATAAAGATGGTGAATTTAGGCGCTATTGGAGGCCAAGGACATAAGGAAAAGTCATGAATTTTATAAGTAAAAAAGAGTGAAAAAGTTTTGAACCTGGTTCATCCTGGTTTGGTCCAGGCTCTGTTTTTTTTTTTTTTTTTTTGCTGTACTGGGGGTTGAACCCAGGGCCTCACACCTGCATGCTCTGCAAGTGCTGGACCACTGAGCTGCACCCCCAGCCCATTTTTTTTTTTTTACTTTTTGAGACAGGGTCTCGATAAGTTACGCAGACTGCCTCTGGTCTCGAACTTGCGATCCTCCTGCCTCCGCCTCCCAAGCCGCTGGAATTACAGGCGTGCACCACCGCGCCCCGGCACATGTCCAGGCTCTGTTCTAATGAGTAATACATCAGCACTCTTTCAGCTATCTATGTGGATCAGGACTGACTGCAACTATCTTACTGAAGACCTTGAAATGCCTGTTCAGGGATTACATACAGTTTTTTCTTTAACACTGCTTTCAGGATTGTTATTAGGATTTTGTATAATACTTACAGCAGGTTGCCTTTGTCTATCAAAGAATGACAGACACCACAGACATACTCTTAAAACAAAACTTCTGGAAGAGTGGAAAAGGAACAGGAGGCTGATGAAGATGTTTCAGAAGAAGAGCTGAAAGTAAGACCAGGTTCTGTGGCTCACACCTGTAATTTCAGTGACTTGGGAGGTTGAGGAAGAAGGATCATGAGTTTGAGGCCAGAGGCAGCCTGTGTAACTTAGCAAGACTCTGTCTCAAGATTAAAAAAAAAAGGAGGGGGGCCTGGGAGTGCAGCTTAGTGGTAGAGTGCTTCCAAAGTATGCACAAGGCCTTGGGTTTAGCTTCTAGTACCACAAAACAAAACATAACCTAACAGCTGAATGTAAAAAAAATGCAGGGTTTCCACAGAACGCCATAAGACAATGCTCTTGAGTCTGTTGTTGTTGTTGTTGGGTGCCATCAAGTCGGTATCCGACTCATAGCGACCCTCAGAGGGTTTTCAATGGCTGAGTGCTTCGGGATTGCCGTGGGAGTGGATTGCCAGGCCCTTCTCCCATTGAGTCTGTTATTGATCATAAATACTAATTTTATTTATTTATTTATTTACTGCAGCATTTTAGGGTTAAACCTAGGGCCTTGCACATACTTTGAAAGTGCTTTACCACTGGGCTGCACCCCCAGCCAATTTTTTATTTTTTATTTTGAGTCAAGGTCTTACTAAGTTATATAGGCTGCCTCTGCTCTTGAACTCATCCTCCTGCCTCAGTCTCCTATGTCACTGGGATAACAGGCATATGCCATATGCCCAGTTAATCCTAGTTAATTTTTATATTACAATATTATCACAATATTATAATATTATGATTTTGACACAGATTGATCATTTCTTTTGGTTTGAATTGAACTGTGACTTGCTACTGAGTTTCAAGGTTCAGTTTAGGCTGTTATTACACTGAACAGTCATTGTTCAGAAAATAAAAGGACTGGGTATAAAAGGTTGAAGTACTATTTAAGAACAGTATGGTGGATCCAGGCATGGGGCATATACCTACAATTACAGCTGGTGGGAGGCTGAAGCTGGAGGATCATGAGTTTGAGGCCAGCCTGGGCTACATAGGGAGACTCTATTTCAATAAAACAAAACAAAAACAAAACAAAACAAAAAAACCCCAAAACCAAAACAAAGCAAAACAATAAGAGCAGCAACAACAAACCCCCCAAAACCCAGGATGATGGCTAAATAATTCTTTAATTTTAGAAAAATATGGCAACCAGCAATAATATATCTCATCTGAGTTGAAAAATTACATTACATTTGAAAAAAGAATTGCATTATTGGGGCATTTAAAAAGATTACTTTAGAGAAAAAACTTTCATTTGATATAATTTTTCTCAGTTTCAGCGTATTAAAAAAAATTCTCAAGAAGGGGAACTTTGCCCTTGTCTCAAGAGATGTGTATTTCTGAAACTATTTGGAAGAAGGGGGAACAAGATAGGGTAATGGAGGGGGTGAAAATGAGCAAAATACATGATATATATATGTATGAAAATGTAATAAAACTCATTATTTTGCACACTAATTTTTAAAAATCCAAATCAAAGGCAATAAATAAATAAAGCCCACTGTTGTCCATTCCCAGGGGAAGGAATTTTTGTTTTAAAGAGTTCTTTTTAGACTTTTTTGAAATTGAGTCTGACTATGTAGCCCAGGGTGATCTGAAACTTGCAATCTTTCTATGTCAGTCTCCTGAGTGCTGGGATTCCAGATCTGCACTACCATGTCCAGCTAAGAAATGCATATTTTAATGACAACTCTGTGATTTTTTTAGAAATATAACCCAAAGTTTCCTCATAGTTTTAGATTTTGCACCTAATAAAAATTGTTGTTGTTGTTGTTAGGTGCCGTCTAGTAGAGTCCAACTCATAGCGACCCTCATAGGGTTTTCAATGGCTGACTGTTTCGGGACTGCCTTGGGAGTGGATTGCCAGGTTCTTCTCCCATTTTTGGGGTGCTGGGAATTGAACTCGCGTCCTCAGAGACTGCAGTGCAGCACTCTACCAACTGAGCTAAATCCCAGCCCAAATAAAAATTACCTTACTTTAATTATTGTTTTCTGCACCCAATAGTACTGGAGATGCTGATGTAGAGTGTTTTTCTAAGTCCATGGTGTTCTCTTGCTTCCTACAATGGGTGATTGCCTTTTTTTGTTCCCTGTGTTTAGTGTATGGTTTGTTTTTCTTATTTGTCATGGATTACATTTCTCATATTTTAAGTCGGGTGATAATTTCCTGGAAATATTTTTTATGTTTTGGTATTGGTAAGCAGTACTTTTGTTGTTGCTTCAGACTGAAATTTAGTGAGCAATCCATCAAATTGAGCTGTCTATTGATAATTTAAAATTTTGTCCACTCCTCTCATGTTTTACATCATTCTTGTTCTTGAACCTGTACTTGACCTTTTCTGTTTTTTTGTCCCTTGCATTTGAAGATGAGCATGGTGAACACTCCTGATTTTTATTTGATGTGGAAGAAACTTGGTATTTTATATTTTGAAAATTCCCATAATCTCAATTTAATATAAAGTTTTCATTTTATTCAGAAAAAAAAATAAAAAAATACTACTACCATATGATTCAGAAGTCTCCTTTCTGGGTAAATTATCCAAAAGAATTCAAAGCAGGATCTCAAAGAGATCTTTGCACACTCATGCTCATTTCAGCATTATTTACAATAGCCAATAGGTAGAAATACCCAAACATAGATCAACAGATGAATGAATAAGAGAAATGAGGAATAAACATGCAGTGGAATATCATGTAGCCTTAATTGATTTGTGAGTGTGTGTGTGTGCGTGTGTGGTACTGGGAATCAAACCCAGAGCCTACACATGCTAAGCACATACTCTTCCACTGTACTATATCCCCAGCCTCGTGTGTGTGTGTGTGTGTGTGTGTGTGTGTGTGTGTGTGTGTGTGGTACTGGGGAGCTGAATCCAGGGTCTTGTGCCTACTTTACAAGTACTCTACCACTGAGCTACACCCTCAGACTCTTTCTTATTTTCTTTTTTTTCTTGAGAAAGGGTCTTGCTAAGTTATGCAGGCTGCCTCTGGCCTTGAACTTGCAATCCTCTCCTGCCTCTGCAACCCAAGCCCTGGCATTACAGGTATGTGCCACCATGCCTGGCTATCCCCAACTTTATAAAGGAGATCTTCTAACATGTTAGAACATGGATAAACCTTGAGAACATTATGCTAAAGGAAATAAGTGATTCACAAAAGGACAAATACTGTGACTCCATGATATGAGATATCTAAAGTAGTCAAATCATAGAAACAGAAGATAGAAAAATGGTGGCCAAAGGCTGGGGGACAGGGGGAGCAGATATTAGTGTTAATGGGCATAAGAGTTTCAGTTATGTAAAATGAAAGAATTCTAGAGATTTGTTGCACAATAATGTGAATGTACTTAACACTACTAGATGTTGTTGTTGTTAGGTGCTGTCGAGTACAACTTATAGTGACCCTATGTACGTTAGCCACGGTATGACCTTGAGTGTATCCCACCTGAGTTCAGAGACCACCTCAAAAATAGGTTTAATGCATTAGACACAAATGATAGGAGACCAGAAGAGCTGTGGCATGACATAAAAGATATCATTCAAGAAGGAAGCAAAAAGTTCTGAAAAAGACAAGAAAAAAAGAAAAGACCAAATTACATGTCCAAAGAGACACTGGACCTTGCCCTTGAACGTTGAGCAGCTAAAGCAAAAGGAAGACAAGATGAAGTTAAGGAACTAAACAGAAGATTTCAGAAGGCAGCTCGAGAAGACAAAAACAAATATTATAATGACATGTGCAAGGAGCTGGAGGCAGAAAACCAAAAGGGAAGAACACACTCTGTTTCTCAAGCTTAAGGAAGTGAAGAAAAAATTCAATCCTCGAGTGGCAGTAGTAAAAGATTCTACAGGGAAAATATTAAATGATGCAGGAAACATCAAAAGAAGATGGGAAGAATACACAGAGTCATTATACAAGAAAGAATTGGTAGATGACCAACCATTCCAAGAGGTTGCATATGAAGAGGAACCAATGGTGTTGAAGGACCAAGTGGAAGCTGCCTTGAAAGAACTGGCGAAACACAAGGCTCCAGGAATTGATGGGATACCAATAGAGATGTTTCAACAAACAGATGCAGCACTGGAGGTGTTAACATGTTTATGCCAACAGATTTGGAAAACAGCTACTTGGCCAACTGACTGGAAGAGAGCCCTATTTGTGCCTGTTCCCAAAAAAGGGGATCCGACTGAATGTGCAAACTATAGGACAATATCATTAATATCACATACCAGCAAAATTCTACTGAAGATCATTCAGAAGCGACTGCAGCAGTATATAGACAGGGAATTACCGGAAAATCAAGCGGGATTCAGAAGAGGGCGGGGAACCAGGGACATCATTGCTGATGTCAGGTGGATATTAGCTGAAAGCAGAGAATATCAGAAAGATGTCTTTCTATGTTTTATTGACTATGCAAAGGCATTTGATTGTGTGGATCAGAACAAATTATGGATAACACTTTGGAAAATGGAAATACCAGAACACCTAATTGTGCTCATGAGAAATCTGTACATGAACCAGGAGGCAGTTGTTCAAATAGAACATGGAAACACTGAATGGTTTGAAGTTGAGAAAGGTGTGCATCAGGGCTGTATACTTTCACACTATCTCTTCAATTTATACGCTGAGCAAATAATCCGGGCAGCTGGACTTTATGAGGAAGAATGTGGCATCAAGATTGGAGGAAGACTCATTAACAACCTGTTTTATGCAGATGACACAACTCTGCTTGCTGAAAGTGAAGAGGATTTAAAACATTTACTGATGAAGATCAAAGATCATAGCCTTCAATATGGGTTACGACTAAACGTCAACAAAACAAAAATCCTTACAACTTGGTCAATACACAACTTCACAATAAATGGAGAAAAGATTGAGGTTGTCCAAGATTTTGCTTTGCTTGGCTCTGTAATCAACACCCATGGAAGAAGCAGTCAAGAAATCAGAAGACGCATTGCTCTAGGAAAAACTGTGGCAAAAGATCTCTTTAGAGTATTGAAAAACAAAGATGTCACATTGAAGACAAAGGTGCGTCTGACTCATGCCATGGTATTTTCAGTGGCATCATATGGTTGTGAAAGCTGGACATTGAACAAGAGAGACAGAAAAAGAATTGATGCTTTTGAATTGTGGTGCTGGAGACGTCTATTGAATATACCATGGACTGCCAAAAGAACCAACAGATC